>JASTTN010009200.1:0-19339 GCA_030324115.1 Sorex maritimensis | reverse complement strand
TTCCTTCCTTCCTTCCTTCCTTCCTTCCTTCCTTCCTTCCTCACTTCCTTCCTCCTTCCCTCCCTTCCTTCTTTGCTGCCTTCTTCCATGAATAAAAAGAGCCTCAAACTGTTCGTTCAGAGTCTTGAAGAAGAAGTCTGACCATCTTGTAGATGGTCGGCTAGGCGTTCTTTTGATGTCCCATGAAATCCAGTCAGTAACAGCTCTAGTCCAGTGGTCGTCTCCAAATCACATTAGGTGTCCAGCCCATCTGATTTTTGACGCCTTGGCAAAGGAGATAGCGTCCCTGATTCTTGATCGTCAAAGGAGGTCGGAACTCTGGAATCCTTCTCTCACTTGAGTGAAATGTGATAATCCAAGCATAGCTCTTTCGATTCCTCTTTGGGAGACTCGAGTAGCGTTCTTATCCTGTTTTCGTAGGGCCCAGGTCTATGAGGCATATGTTAGTGCAGGAAGAACATGGAGTTGAAAAGATGTGCCTGGAGCCGGAGATTCTTTGTCCTCTTAACAAGTTCTTCAAGGCTTTTTCTTTTTTTTTTTTTTTTTCTTTTTGGGTCACACCCAGCTATGCTCAGGGGTTACTCCTGGCTTTGCACTCAGGAATTACTCCTGGCGGTGCTTGGGGGACCATATGGGATGCCGGGGATTGAACCCGGGTCGGCCGCGTGCAAGGCAAACGCCCTACCCGCTGTGCTATCGCTCCGGCCCCCAAGGCTTTTTCTTGAAGGTGTTCCACACTGCTCTTTTCCTCTTGTGAAGCCCAAGTGCCAGGTCGCTTGTCATGTTAAGTTCTCGACCTAGGTACACATAACTGCTGCATTCAGAGATGTCCATTCCTTTGGGAGCAAATGGAATGTCAGGAACTAGCTCATTTCTCATGAACATTGTCTTCATGAGATTCAGTTACAGTCTGACCTTTCCATAGTCGGCCAGCATTTGTGCCGCTTGGCTAATGTTTGGTGTTATTAGAACAATGTCATCAGTGAAGTGGCGGTGGTGTAGTTGCCAACCGTCTATCTTTATTTTCATTCCTTCCCATTTCAGTTGTCGCATGACATTCTCGAGGGTGGTACTGAAGAATTTTGGTGAAATAGTATCGCTCGGCTGAACCCCTCTCTTTACGTCGATGAGCACTTCCTTATAGAACGGGTAAATCCTGGTGGTGAATCTATAGTACAGCTCATGGAGGATCCTGATGTACTGAGTTTGAACGGCTTGTTTGGCTAGGGCTTTGATGACCACTTCAGTCTCAACAGAATCAAAGGCCTCCTTTAAATCAATGAACACTAGACAGAGCGGCATCTTGAACTCTCGAGAAACCTCAATAAGTTTGGTCACTGTGTGGATATGGTTGATCATTCTGAATCCTTTTTGGAACCTGGGTTGTTCACATGGTTGCACTTTGTCTAGTGTTCTGCCAATCCTATTCAGGATGACTCCAGTTAATAACTTGTAGACGATGGACAATAGGCAGATTGGGCAATAGTTGCTGATGTTGTGGATGTCTCCCTGTTTGTACAACAGAACGGTCCTTCTGGTTTTCCTTTGAGATGGAACCTTGCATTCAGACAAGTAGCATGTGAAGAACCAAGCCAGTGTAATGATGAGTACTGGTGGCAGATTCTTCAGGTGTTCGGATCTGACCTTGTCTGGACCGGGTGCTCTATGTTTCTTTACTGACAAAATGGTGTGTTGGATTTCAGAAGGGAGAACGCTGGGAACAACATATCCATACTGTGGAATTTGGTATGTGGGCAAGTGGACGTAGCTATTGAAGAGATCCAAGTAAAAGTCATGGATAACCTTTTCCATTACTCTTCTGGAAGATGTGGCAGATTCATCAGGATGTCGAAGGGCAGTCATCTTTTTTTATAGTTGGCGAAGGACAGGCAGGCATTGCAAATACTTTTCCCAGCTTCTGCTGCATTGGCCAACACTGCTGCTCTTCTCTCTTTGAGGTCTTCCTTTATTGTTTCTCTGCACAGCTTTGTGAGCACCCCTTGATGGTTCACCACCTCATCATTCAAGGGGATGGCAATGGTGCCAACCGGCGAAGAGTGAACTAACATGCTACTCACACAGCAGAGCCTGGCAAACTACCCATGGCATATTGGCATGCCAAAAACACCAACAAATATTGGCCTCATTCTCCATACCCTGGAAGAGTCCCCAATACAGCAGCATTGAGAAGGATGAGCAAGGAGAGGCTGATAAAATCCCAGGGCCAAACTAGGCTGCCAAAACGAAGGACTGAAATGACTGTCTGCACTTTTAACACATGTATGCTAGCATCAGAAGCATCCATTGAGGACATGATGGTGCAAGCGGAGAAGATCAAGTATGATGTCATCGGATTGGACCGAGAAGTCATCCATCACATTTTGCCGTTTTCGGCACTGGAGAAGAATTGTTCCTTGGAACATGTGACAGTAGAGGTGTTGGTTCTGAAGGTGTCCTCCTCAACACGAACTTGGCCACGTGCATTGATTCGTTCGAATGCCTAACAACCCGAATCGACCACTTATGTTTGAATATATGTGGTTCATTGCAGGCAGTTTCTATCTTCATCGTCTATGCACAAACATCCAATTATGATGAAGAGGAAATTGAGAAGTTCTACATAGAGCTGGATAAGTTCAATAAAGAAGACCACACTTTCTACATTGGAACATAGTGTGACTGAAACCCAATCATGAACAACTTTCTGTGTACCTCATGGTGACTTAATTAAAAAAATAAAAAATAATAAAATAAATAAAAGCAGGTGGAACCTGTGCATGGCAAGCACCCTAAACACTGTACTATTTCTCTGGTCTCAAAATATAGTATTTAAACATATTAATGCATCATCTAAAATATATTATTAAAACATAAATATTCTTGTAACTAATATTAGGGTTACTTTGTAAATGTATACTATCCCCCATTTTGTAAATTTAGTTTTCTATCAATTTTATTATTTTTATTTTCATTGTTGTCAAAAATTAGATCTAATTAGTGATAACAATTTTTTTGGAGGACTTATTTACTTATTTATTTATTTATTTATTTAATTTATTTTTTTGTATTGAATCACCATGTGGAAAGTTACAAAGCTTTCAGGCTTAAGTCTCACTTACACAATACTGTGGTTTTTGGTGGTGGAATATGTGCACTGGTGAAGGGAAGGGTGTTTGAGCATTGAGCATAGTGATAACAATTTTTATTGTTACTAATTTCTACTCATTTACTTACACTAGTTCTTAGTTTTGTAAAACTCCTTTCAGAGTTACTGAATTGATTAGATTATAAATTTTCATATTGAGGCTTAGTGGATCAATATTTTGTCCTGTAGTTATCTTTTCTATATTTTCATTGATTTTGGATTTATATCTAAATGAATGAAATGCTTATTGCAGAAATTTTTTGTAAGGTCTGCATTTACATCTTGATTAGTTAAAGTTTATTCTGTCTCTAAAGTGTCAAGATAGGAACTCAGACTAATCTGAGTCTGTTTCAAATAACTAGTTTGTTACATTTCAAACAATGGAGTTAACTGAAAAAGACCATACGTTCTAGCCTACATGTTTAACATTCTTTACCTTAGAATTTGTTAACCCAGGTTTTGTAAGCATAGCATGCTATGCTTTTATTGTCTCTTTTTCTCCCTATGTGTTTCCTCCTGTGCTGTGTTCTGGAAGTCAAATTCTTGAAATGATAATAATAAAATAATTTAACAGAAAAAATGTGGTGTGGGGACAACTTGGCTCCATTTGCTTAAAAATTAATTCCTCAAGTTGGAAAATAGCCCGTATTTTTCTGTTCATTTCATCTTCACTGTTGTAGAACTAGGCGCATACAGAAAAGGTGGAATAGTTATTTCCCTAACCTTACAATGGTTCATCTGGCCTGCTAAGGTTCAGAGATTCGAATAGTTCAAGCAGAGGTTTGCTGTTCAAGAATGTGGTTTTTGAATTCGTTGCCAAGGTGAATACAATTAGCTGAAATTCTACCCAAATTTGGCTTATTGTCTTCTCCTATCTTAAGTTTATAGTGATGTAGTCAACTATTTTATTAACCTCTCTATATTTCCGTAGATATTTTAATGGGAAGTTGGGAGAACTGTCATTAGTGTTTCAAGCCTACTGCCATTCATGATCAGGATCGCGAAATCCCATTGATCATCGAGTTGCTCAAGCAGTCTCAGTAACCTCTACATTCGTCCTATCCCTGAGATTTTAGAAGCCTTTCTCCACTCGGCCTTTACAACGATGCCGCATTGGAGGCTCTTTCAGGGTCAAGGGAATGAGACCCAGCTTGTTACTGGCTTTTGTATATAGATACACCATGGGAAGCTTTCGAGGCTGTCCCATGTGGGCAGGAAGCTCTCAGTAGCTTGCTAGTTTCTCCCAGAGGGAGAAGTAAATTATAAGATATAAGCTTCTGGGAGCTTGCTTTTAAGTCTCTGGATGTTGGCTGTTGATGGGATTACACACACCTGGGTTCCTCTGCCGGTACCTTCATGCGTGAGGCTTGTCCGAATGTGTGGAGAGGGTCCTTGAGTCCTTGAGCATGGCTGTGGCTAGGTTCCAGTGGTCTTCGGCCGCCGGGAGCTCTGCTAGGGGCGGGGAGGGAAGCTGGAGCCCATCCCGTCCGTGGAGCCCCCAGGAAGACAGCCAGGCATGTGGGCAAGAGACTCTCTGCCATTAACTATAATTTATCTTCCATATTCACACACCAAAGTCACATATTGGGACATGTGCTACCCCCAGGGATCTTTAATAAGTGCTCAATGCACTTAATTTGATTTAGAACTGAATAAAAATCAAAGTTAAACTGTCCTTGGCTTTTGCTTTAATATGCTAATTATAAACTTTATATACTTTACTTCAGAATACTATGAGTACATGAAAGTGATAACAAATACAGGCAAAAAATATCTATACTCCAGGAGTTTGATAACTTGTATAAATTCTGTTCTTGTTCAATGTTCGCATTTTTAGCTGGAGAGATAGCGTACCAGGTGAAGTGCTTGCTGATATGAGTCCAACTCCTGGCACCAGTATGGTCTCCTGAGCTATGCTAGAAGTGACCCCCGAGCACAGAGCCAGGAATAAGCCCTGGGAATACCAGGGTATTGTCTACCCAACCAAACTAATGATGATTTCTATTTTTACAAATAAAACCTGACTTGTTAGTAATTGCAAAACTTTTTTTTAATGGTTTGGAAATTGTGTTTTTGTTAACCATAAATAGTTTTCTTTCATTTATTCTACTATACAACATACAATATGTGGTGAAATATCAGCTAGTTATTTTGTTAGTTTATTATAAATTTTCACTACTGTCAAAAATTGATATCAGTAAAGTTCTCAAATCATATAGTGTAATACAGAGATTATTTATTTTCATCATAATGTATCTGTTTTTTAGAGTTATGTTGACATTATCAGAGGGCATCATACCCATTTTGTGAGACCATTTAAATCCTGCTTCACTTACATTATAACTACTTTAAGTCAATTGCTATCTCTTTTTTTTCACCTTCTCCTTTTGCAATGATTCTTATTCACAGTAAATGCTCTTTGGTCCAATTTAAAATCATGTTTTAAAGTATGGATCATGAAACATAGAGAGGTATTGGGACAACTATGTATGATGTGTATGACTTGGGGCATACAAACTCTCCCTCCCTCCCCTCCACTTTCCACAGTCTGATAAACAGTAACTAATGTGTCACATAAACATGTTAAAAGGGATAAATTTTTATCTACTGCAACTCTTAGAGAGCTAACAAGAGCTAACTCACATGTACTTAGGAGGAATATTTTAATAAGCCATTAAGGACAAAAGAGGAACTCTCAAGGACTATGTATCAATAGATGGGATCTAAACTGCCTTCTAAGAAGGATCAAGAATGTTGATTCTAGACACACAAAAGAATCTCATAACTGAGGAGCTTGCTGCAGAGATGCCTCCAGACTTTGCAATAGGCAGATGTCTGTCCCTCCACCTGTGCCCTAGGAGTCCCAGCAGTTACTATATTCCAGAATCCCATGAAAGCCCAGGTATGGAGGAGCAGTAACAGCAAATGCCAGGCCTCAAGGGATAGGGGAGAGCCGGTCCCTCTCCTTTCCCCCGCCCAGATGAGACCCTGAGATGATGCCCACTAACTGCCCCTGGCTACCATTCAAGCTCCTTAACAGCCTTGATCCAGAGACACACAAAAGAATCTTGGACCCAAGCATTTTGCTGCAGAAATATCTCCAGACTCTAATTATTAAAATTTTAGAATTCCAGGAGTGCATGGCTACAGAGAGGCTTGCGGTATCACGTGTTATTCATAACAAGAAATACAAATAAATTGTCCAGTATTGCCCTTTCGGCAGGTTTGAGTGGTGGCGAGAGAATTCCAAATAATAATAATGGTGGGACTGGTATTGAAATATTGAATGTAATCAAAGAGAAGAGAGAAGGGAGAGAAAGAGAGCGAGAGCGAGAGAGAGAGAGAGAGAGAGAGAGAGAAAGTACTGTGGAAATAAATGATCTGTCACACTGGCAGGGGAATGATGGCTGGGATGGGTGGGAGATAATGGGGATTTTGGTGGTGGAAAATGTGCGCTGGTGAAGGGATGGGTGTTTGATCATTGCATGAACGAAACTCAAACACTCAAACATAAAAGCTTTGTAACTGTATTTCACAGTGATTCAAAAAAAAGGTCGATTTCAGCCTTTTGCTTTGCTAAACTGAGTATGGAATAGGTGACTGTCATGGGATCCTCTTTCCCTTTCCTTCCTTCACACACTTGAGCCATCTCTCTTAAATAAGAGTGAGTATAATTTAGACATATGGCAGTTTTGAGGGTAGCTTATTAAACTTCATCAATGCACTAGATGTAATTAGGTCTTTATCATAACAGCATTCAATTGCATAGCAAATGAGAGGTGCAATATGTGAGACAAATGTTTTCAGTGTTACGATCTCTAAATTCTCATATGCTGATATGCCTTCTAAATTTTCAGTGATTTAGTTTTCAGCCTATTTATCAAACACGGCTCCTCAGGTTTCTTATCAGGTTTGAGTTCTTGGAATAATAAATGATGGCTTCCTTTTTTATTCATTATTAATAATATCATTAACTTTCCCTTTGTACCAAGACCATGTGTCTATGTGGATAGGCTTGAAGAGCATCTAAGTATAATCCACATTCCATACTTAAGGAGTTAGTTTCCTGGGATACTTATTATTTTGTCATATGGGTCACCCCTGATACTTGCAGGTAGAATCAAAGACTACAGTAGATGCCACTGCTTAGATGTTAGTGGTTTTTTTGTTATTAAAATTTGAGAAATAGGGGCCGGAGCGATAGCACAGCGGGTAGGGCATTTGCCTTGCACGCGGCCGACCTGGGTTCGATCCCCGGCATCCCATATGGTCCCCCAAGCACCGCCAGAAGTAATTCCTGAGTGCAAAGCCAGGAGTAACCCCTGAGCATCGCTGGGTGTGACCCAAAAAGCAAAAAAAAAAAAAAAAAAAATTGAGAAATAATTTACAAAGGCTGACAATATTATTTTGGTTTTACTGAAAGATGTCTTGATTCTCTGGGCCTCAGAGCAAGCCCTTTTGTGAACAGAAACTGTTTATAAAGCCAGGCTTTGAAGATGATTTATTATATATTCATCTGAGAAAACTGCAACTCAGACAATTCAGAACTTTCAACTTTAAAAGAAAAAAAATCCTCCAGCAGCAATGGGATATGTCTTCAGACAAAAGCAATGTCATTTGATGAAAAATCTACTTGTTATTTATTCTTCTGCTTTTGGAAGACAATACTAGGTCAGTCAAGGACATCTCCAGACTAGTACTAATATTAATAGAAATTAAACACCTTCTAATAAAGAATAATTTGATCCTAAAATGAGACAGTAAATGGTTCAAAAACCATGCAACTGATATATGATTTAAAATACTTGATTATATAATTTAATTTTTGTTTTATAAGAAATTTTATAAGAAATCTACTTCATAAAACATTAAGAAGACAAATCCTGGAAATAATTTTGCTGTTGAAAGATTATCTTCCTAGGTGAAATGCAACAATCTTCACACTTTTTCCTCTAAGGATACTTTTTTGCAGCATTTTCAGTAGTTTTTCATAACAAACAATATAAAATATATTATTTTGGTTCTACTTTGGGGCAGGGACTGGGGTTCGGGATTGAAACATCTGAAATATGATAGTGGGAAGGTGTAATGGTGGTGAGATTAGTGTTTGAATATTAAATTAAATAAAATATTATGAACTTCTTTATAAAATAAAAAATTAAAGAAAAAAAGGTGATCTTCTTATTTTGCTTACGGTTGTGAAACCCTTGAGGACTTGAACTCTTTTGCGCATTTTTAGTTCTGTTGTATCAGAACTAAGTGTAGTATCTGTGTGATGCAAAGAAAGGTACAGCAGTAAAATGCAATGCAAACTAGTTAAATGTGATTTTATTACTCTTTTTATGGTTTTATTAAGCCATACCCATCTCTCTAGGCCCTGTAACTGGTCTTTTGCATAAATTTTTTCCTAAAGGCTTATTCAAGTCTTCAAAGAAAAATCTAAATTCTACATGGCAAATGAATTTGTCATCATCCGACCCTTGATCACTTTTTATTTATTTGCGTTTGGGGGCCTCTCCAAGTAGTGCCAGTGGCCACCAGGACTACACATGGAAAAGACCGGGAGGCAATGCAGACTCAGAATCAAATCTAGGATCCTATGATATGCCAGAAACGAACTCCTGCCCTTTGGGCTATTTTTTTTTTTTTTTTTTTTTGCTTTTTGGGTCACACCCGGAGATGCACAGAGGTTAATCCTGGCTCTGCACTCAGGAATCACTCCTGGCAATGCTCAGGGGACCATGTGGGATGCGGGGAATCAAACCTGGGTCAGCCACGTGCAAGGCAAATGCCCTACCTGTGGTGCTATTGCTCCAGCCCAACCTTTGTGTTATCTTACTGGTCCTACATTGCTTAATTATCTCTCTGACCAACCTTAGAAAAGAAGTAAAAAATGTTGACTTCTTTTCCAAGATACAGATGCACACACATAGGCACAAATATCACTGTTTTCTGTTTGTGTAAAAAAAATGTTCTATGGTATGTTTGTATGTTTGCTCTGTTTTTTCCTTTGTTAAAATGTTCTCTCCTTTTCCTAATCAATACATTGATCTTTGTGCCAACTTAGTTCTCAGCTCTGGTACCACAACAGAAATTTTCTTTCTCAGTTTGCTTTATCTATACACATCTTTATCATAACACCTTTACTTGCTTATAATTGCTGATTAACCAATTGTCTCCTCCACTAAATTTTAAGTTCCTACTTATTTTCTGAGACCTATCATAGTATATGGGATGTGGAGAAATTTGGTTTCCATTTGATGATCAAGATAATGTTTGAGTGAATGGATCAATTTGTCAATGAAAAGTGACAAAATTAACTCGCTTGTTTTCAACGATCCTCTGATTCAATTTAGGATGTTGAAATTAGTGCTGGTAGCAGTTTTTTGGTAGGAGAGTTCAAGTTCTGAACTCTTAGGTTTTTTTTTTTTTCAATAATTCCTGAATTTCCAAAGAAGATACTTTTAAAAAATTTTGTTTTCGGGTCACACATTGTTGTGCTCTGGGCTCACTCTTGGTTTTATGCTCAGGAATCACTCCTTGCTAGTGCTCAGGGAACTATATGTGGTACCGGGGATTGAATTACAATAGAAATGCATGAATGTATGAAAATCAAGCATCCCACCCAGCAGACCTGCTGTACTGGAGCTCTGGTCCTGAAGATACTTCTCCTCCTTTTTCTTCTTTTTTATTTTTTAAAGAAGAACTCCAGTTTTTTTTTTCTTGAACTTGATAATTATGTACAATTAGATACAAGTAAATTTACAGTTGTTAATGGACCATTGGTGAAATTCAAATACTTATGTAGGCAATTTTTCAAGACAATTAAATCGAATTAGTTAACAAAATCATTAGAAATAATACCACTAACAAATAGTAGAACACCAAAGCAAGCATTCTCATACATTTATTGCAAAGTCTTGTGGTCAGGAAAGCAATTAAATTAGATGGAAGTCTCTCTTTGGTGTATTGGGAAAAAAATGTGGTTCTCAACTATATAATGTCTAAATCTACTCCTGGTATCTATTCCAAGAACACAAAAGCATTCATTTGAAGAGAATAAGTGCCTATGATAGTTACAGCTCTATTTGTAATAGCCATGTTTGGAAATAACCCACATTACCTATAATACATGAACTGATAAATTATGATTGTGTTATATGTATATATGTATATATTGAGAGAGCATATATACTATATGCAATATATAGTATATATGTAATTGAAAACTACTAAGCTGTAAGAAAAGCTGAAATATTGTACTTTTTCTACAACTTGGATAGAACCATATAGTCTTATGTTAAATGAAATGAAATCAAGAAGAGAAAAAAAAACAACTCCCATATGGGGAATACAAAGAAACAAAGCAAAGGAACAAATAATGTCCAATGAAAATAAACCCTTAGATTTTGTCAACAACTGAGTTTACAGAATGGTAATGTGGAAGGAGTTGAGTAAATGAAGTAAAGAGTGAGAATTCGATAAGACGAAGCCTAAGAACCATGTTGGAGGATCTTGGTAATTTAATGTTTTACATACATAATGTTTTGTGCTTAGAGCATAAATATTGGTACTATTATAAACCATGTTACCTCAATTAAAAGAAAAGTTTATCACTATATTATTCCCATTATAATAAAAAGTCTGGTCTCAAAAAGAGAATTTATTTATAAGATTATACACATGTATGTATAGTTGTACACACAATAATTTACACACGTATAGATAATAAAGAAAAATAATTGAATTTAATTATTTCTGGGGAATATGAAAAAGATCATCTAATTTTTCAGGATGTTTTCGGTTCTATAAAAATAAAATTTAAATTAATATATACATGCTTAGTTTTCAATTTCTATGCTAATACACTAGTAACAGCTGTGCTGTTCAAAATCATTATGTCTGATTATTAAGAAGAGTACTTATGGGGCTGGAGCAATAGTGCAGTGGGTAGAATGATTGCCTTGCATGTGACGGACCTGGGTTCAATTCCCAGCATCCCGTGTGTTCCCCTGAGCACCACCAGGAGTAATTCCTGAGTGCAGAGCCATGAGTAACCCCTGTGCATAGCCTGATGTGACCCAAGAAGCAAAAAAACAAAAAAAGAAGAGTACTCATGTGTGGGTGTGTGTGTGTGTGTGTGTGTGTGTGTTTGTGTGTGTGTGTTTGGGGGCTACACCCAGAAGTGTTCAGGGCTTACTCCTGGCTCTGCATTCAGGAATTATTCCTGATGGTGCTTGGGGTGCTTGGGATTGAACCTGTATGTAAGGCAAGTGCCCTAACCACTGGAATATTTTTCCAGCCCCTCAAGTAAGTATTCTCACAGGATATTCAAAGGGCCATAGCCCCTTTGGAAAATAGTTTGGCAAGATGAGCCAAGGTATCTTTAAAAAAATACTTGTACTTTTTTAGAAATAATTTAATGATTTTAATATGTATTAAGACTGGAGCGATAGCACAGCGGGTAGAGTATTTTCCTTGCACACAGCCCATCGAAGTTTGATTCCTCCATCTCTTGTCCAGCAAGCTACCGAGAGTATCCCGCCTGCACGACAGAGCCTGGCAAGCTACACGTGGCGAACTCAATATGCCAAAAACAGTAACAACAAGTCTCACAATGGAGACGTTACTGGTGCCCTCTCAAGCAAATTGTTGAACAATGAGACAACAGTGCTACAGTACTACTCATATTTTTGGCAGAGAAAGCCACAAATACCCTAACCATATGCCTGAGGACTTGAAATCCCTATAACTTAAAGTAATTTATAAAAATATTGTTAAAATGTAATTTCTTTAGAAAGATACAACTTATATCTTTCATGTATGTTAGACCATTTCAGGAATCATCAATTTATCATTACCTAATAAAAAGCCAATTTCAAAGGAAATATGGCAATAGAAAAACAGTTGCTTTTTTAAAATGAGAAGAGATAAGCCCACCATCTAAAATATTACTCTAGAAAAGTGAACATCATTAAGAAGTGCCATCATGTGCTAAGAACACACTCCAGTGCTAGAACACTTTGCTAACATGTATGAGGTCCTAAGTCTGATCTCTGGCACCCTTCAAAAAAATCCTTATTAGCATAAAGAAGGAGCATGCCACATGCCTAACTAGGTAAAGGCAAATCATAGGAAGAGTGGAATTTGTCTTGAGAGATAGTGAAGGCAACTATATGCACAATTTTCTTAGTATCAGTTCTTCTCAAAGTGCCTAAAGGAAAAGGAAATAGGAAAAGGACAATAAATGTGTCTTACAGAAAGTGAGAACAACATGGGGAATCCAGACTTTAAACAAAGCTGAAGATTATCAGTGTTGGTCAAGGGCAACTCACAGATCTATAGTAGCTAAGTCTGTTCTGGGCATCACTTTTTGGCTTCATCAGTGGGATGTGCCTGCCTAATGTTTTCTTGGCATTTACCAAAGACATTAAAGCCAAAGTTCTATGGAAGTGTAGTTTAACTGATTCAGTGGAAATGGCAATGGTTATGTATTTTACTTTTAACTGGGTTTTTATGACAACCAAGTAGGGGATTTAGCTGAACACATTTTAATTAATGTATCAGAATTCAGTATGTAGTTGTAGTTTTACTATGGTTCTCTTTTGATTACTTATACCAAGCCAAAGCAAACCAGCCCGTGGCATTTTCTCTCAGCTTGCAAAACTCGCAAGAGGCAGTTCAAGTCTAGAAATAAATAAAGGACATTTATATTGCATTGAAATAGCAGTTACAATTGAGAAATATATTATGGGAGACTTATAAAAAAGGGAGTGGCTAATGCATAGTCTATTGATGATTGAGATAGCTGGACTTTGGGGTTGTAATTTAACCAGTTATGATGTGTCATTTTGGCCAATGAGGATTCTCTTAACCTCATTTTCTTTATTTTTAAAAATTTCTTTATGACTTAGATTTGAGGACACACCAAACATTGCTCAGGGATCAAGTACTCATTGCTCAGGGGACCATATGTGGTGCCTGGGATTGAACCCAAGTTAGCCAGGTGCAAGGCACATGTCCTATGTACTGCATTATCACTCCAGCCCCAGGTTTTTCCATTTTTAAAAACAGATAGAGTGGTGGGCAATCAGGAAGAGCTTATTTCTCTCTCCTCATGGGAATTAGGGAGAGTGTTACCCTGCAGGGAAGGGGGGGTAGGGTAGGTGAGAAGGGTGGGCTGGTAACTAAAAGTGTAAAAGCCTGGATGAGTGACCTTAAGTATTTGGAGGACTATGAGCATCTAGTTGCATTAGGAAAAAAAAATAAGAGCAGACATAAGTTAGGAAACAGTAGTCAAAGTCAAGGTTTGGACACCAAGTCAAGCCCTAATCTGACAGGATGAGAAGAGGGTCAGCATCATGTGAACGTGGGTGACAAGCTGGGGACAAGGTGGAAAGAACTGTGACTCACAGCAGATCAGCTCTGACAATGCAAATGCATGAAGTCACTTGGTGATTGTGAGCACAGTCTATTAAAAGTCATGTAATTTGAAGCACTTAAAAAAACTGTAAAACCCCTACAGATATTACTATTTTTATCCTGTTCTATTATAAAGAGGAAACAACTGCCAAAAAGCTCGTCAAGATTAACCCCATCAGGGAGCAACTCAACAGCTGCCTTCCCTTCTCCCCTGGGGACTATGCACTTGGCATTCATGGAAAACTTGCCTTTGCTTCTCTTGTGTCTCTGACATTCTATCAGACTCAGGGCATTCACCTTCTGCTTTGATCTCTGGGTGCTTTCAGTGACTCTTCTAATTCTCAACCATCAAGGCTAATTCAATAGCAGGACTTCGGGCATTTTTCATCAAGAAATAGCTCAACTCCTGCTACCTAAAGCTAAAAAAATGTATTTCTGAAGGGCAAAGTTATTTTTCCCCATTCTTCTATTTGTTGTGTTTTCTCCTAGTGGGCTGATGTACTTACATCCCATTACCATAAATTCAATTGTTGGAAAATATGTTCTTAATTTTTTTGCCCTCTGGATGTAAAGCTGCACTTAAGATGGGTTGTCTTTAGCAAGTTCCCTGCTTTCCCTTTGTTGATGAGTTCTCTGAATTTCTCACTGCTTGCTTGGTTCTGTGATTCTTTTTAAATAGCTTTGAATTTTCACGAACATTATTTGTAATGGTACTGTCCTGTGGATATTTTGCTACCCAAGAAACAGATATTTAACTGTGAACCAAAGAGGAATTTTATGTATCAATACCAAATAACTATTTGTCGCTGCTTTTTCTTATTATGATCTCTGTTCTTAATGGTTCTTATTTGTCTTCCCCTTATTTTTCAAAACTGCAGAGACTTTTCAGGAGGCATATTTCATTGTCCCTTTCAAATAGTAATAACATGAAATTCAAGCTGAGCAAATTATGTCTTAGTAATAAAACAAGTGAAATGATAATCTCAACCTCATTGTAGAAATAGTTACTACTCTCAAGTAGGTAGGCAGTTAAGAAGACCTCTTGGCAATATATTCCAAAAAGTAATCAAACCAAGATATCAAGTTTCTGCTGTCAGCTTCCAGCTACACATAGGTGGTATCAACTCAAAGCTTGAGGTCAGGACACATCAAGACCTACTAAGGGATGTAGGAACTAAGGCCCTGAGATCATAAGTCCTTCCTTGACAATGCCCTAATGATGGACTCTTGCTTGCATAGAAAGCCCCAAGCAAAGGCATTGAAAGAAAATACATTGCAAATGCACTCCCTCTTACCCATAGCTTTCTCTTCTGAATTGCGATTTTAAACCTTTATTTTGCAGTTCAAGAGTTTGTACTTTTATGAGTTCTGACCTTGCCAGTCATGTGTCGGACTGGCAAGGTGAACCAAGCAGTAGGGTAGCATCACCCACTTTCTATTATCCTTTAACATATCAGGATGGTGGCTCCCCACATATCCCACCTGAAACAACTCTGCACCCTGAAATGGTAGAATGGTACTGAGGCAACCAATCAAATGTACCTCCTCTTTATTAAATGTTAAATTCACATTTAATGCAGCACAAACTACTGTGATGAAAAACGTTGTGAATTAGAACAGAAAAAAACCCGAGTCATTCTTTCTGTTACACATTCTTGGACCCTATAGCACAGATATTCTAAAGTGGACAATAAAATCCTCCTGGATTGCTGGAGTGATCCGTGGGAATGGCAGCAACCTCAGGTGCAATTGTGTTTTTTTTAGTTTGTTTATTTAAAGAAGTTAGATTTCTAGAGAAGCACTGAATGTTGCATTTATTTTTAATTTTTTTTCTGTAAAGTGTGAGGTAAGTGAAATAAGTTTGGAAATCTCTGCTTTATCTTACAAAATCAGAACTTTTGCTTAATTGATCACTGAATTTCCTGAAAATTTAGAGCTCCATTTTTACAATTTATATTCTTCCTTTATAAATATAGCCTTGTAGTCATGGCAAAGGAATGGAGCAATCATAGAAGTTTCAACTGTGTGGGTATAGGACCTGAGTCTTGAAAGGCAAATATAAGGTTTCCAGATAGACAAATGAAGAAAAAGCAAACCAAGTGCTAAATCACTTTGTGATTTGCTGGAAATTATATACCCAAATTCAGAGAGAACCAGAGTTTTATTTCAATTGTAAAAAGCCAATCATTTAGTCAATCACATAATAAAGTCTCAAAAGGAGGCCTGAAAGATTAGAAAAGCCGAACGATTAGAAAGATAAGAAAAGCTGAAAAGGAGGCATGGAAGCTCCATCCCCTTTCCTCATACCTAGTACAATGTCTCTCTCCCATATATCTGTTCCTAAATAATACTGCATGTGTGTGTCTGTGTGTTGTCAGGAATTTAATCTTCGGCCTCAATCAAGCAAGACAAGTGCTCTACCAATGAGCTTCATCCCAGTGCTCATAATATCCTTTGTATTTTCATTTCTTTTATAAAATACAAAATATCATTGCTTTGTATTTTCTAAAGATGATGCACTGAGAAATCTGGTTTCCAGAACTGAACTAGCAAATTAAATGAACCTGAAGAAAGTGACCTGGAAACTTTAGATTTTTAGCCAATTGGAAGCCTGGTAACACTATACTTGGTTGGCATCCGAAGTAAAGGGCAGTTTTGAGAGACAGAATTATTCGCCTACAGAAATTTATGCTATTTTGGATATATAGTGTCAGAACTAAGATGAGTTAAGCTGAATTCCTGGACAGTTGGTGGCATCTGAGAATTACTTGTTGATGAGGAAAAGATTTCACAGATACTCCAGGAATTGGGTCTGGGAATTGAAAACCCTTCCTGAGTGCTTTTGCGTTCATTGGTTATGAGACCTAGCTTCTGTTGTACCCCTTCAGTGTCTGGAGGCGCTATAGTTTTACATGGCTCCTATCATGACTTTGAATAAGAGTTTGCTCCCCTTTTGTTATCCTAAAAGTAGCTTTGTGTATGATAGTAATTAGCACTCAGATAGAAGTCAGGATACCTGCACTTTACCTAAACTCTTTCATTAGCAGGCTGATTTTCAGCAAATTGAACCAGTAACTCTTTCTTGGTCCTGGGCTCCTTGTCTGTGAAGAGACAACGGGCCAGGTGGTGTGCAAATATTTCTTCAACATCAGCCTTAAAACCATGGCAGCACCTGAAGAAGCTGAACTCATTATCAAAGTATCCCAAAAGTTTCAGCATACCATCTTTCTGCTCAATTGAATGAGGTTAATAAAGTCATATAATGAGCATTTATTAGAAAGAAAAGGACAAAAAATAAAAAATATTCACCTTGTTCTATAGTCATTATATTAACCAACAATATGCTATCTCAGATATAAGGGTTTGAATAAAAATGGCACTGAAGGAAGCACTTTTGGATATCCCATTAATTTGGTCATTGCAAATAATTTGACTGCTTATTACAAGTCATCATAAGCCTTCCTAGGACACTTGCTATAAATAGTCATAAAAGGTAAGCTTCTTCATACTAAATGTGATAATAATATTTTAAATATCTATAATTTCTGAAGCTTTTTTTTATCTTGGAAGATTCCCATGTGAAAAACATCTAATTACTGTCCTAAGTAACAAATGGTTGAAAATATAGAATAATATCTGGATTCATTAGCTTACATATTCATCAAACTGCAAATTTAATGGAAGTAACCAGTGTTTTTCATAACAATTGCATCCTATTGTCACTCACAGATAATTTTTTGGTCAAGTGTTCTTTGTGCTTATATGTTTTGAAGGACACATTTTAATGGTAATCTTCACCAGTAAAGTTTTAATTGTAATTATTCTGTGAAGTTACCATTGTCACTCACAACAGTTAGCAAAACTATGAAAAAATTAAAATTAAGTCACTTGGAGTATGTGTGTGTGTGTGTGTGTGTGTGTGTGTGTGTGTGTGTGTAATGCAATCTCATCAATGGCCAAGATCCAGAGACTCTGAACTAAAGCTCCCGAAAGAGAGTGATGCAGAATTTCCTAGACTGTGCGGCCTCGACCTCTTATACTCTAGCCCACCTACTTGCCCAAAGTAGCACACATTTGTTTGGTTTTAACATACTTGCTTGTATTCTCTTATATATGGGCTTAAATAGCTTCAGAATGAAATACAACAACCTTTACACACTTCCCTCTTTTTTTTTAAATTTTTTATTGAGTCACCATGTGGAAAGTTACAAAGTTTTCAGGTTTAAATCTCAGTTATACAATGCTCGAATACCCATCCCTTCACCAGTGCTCATATTCCACCACCAAGAATCCCAGTATAGCTCCACCCTGCCCCCTCACACCCCAACCCCCCCCCCCCCCTAGCCCCCCCACCCTAAGCCCCCCCCCGCCTGTGTAACTAATAAATTTCACTTTACTTTCACTTTGATTGCATACAATATTTCAACAAAACTCACTATTATTGTTTGGAGAGTCTCTCCCCTAAAGTCAGACCTGCTGAAAAGGAAGCATTAGATAATTTGTTTTCCATTGCTGAGGATGAAGAGGTATGAGGTAGAGTGACCACACTTAGCGGCCTCTCAGTTTTGGGTTTCTGTAATTTAGTATTTTAGTAACTAAGTCCAGAGAGATATCTGCCAGAAGTTGCATCGTTGCCAACTTGTACTTCTCAGTTACATTATATTCCACATATGAGTGCAATCTTTCTATGTCTGTCTCTTTCTTTCTGACTCATTTCACTCAACATGATACTTTCCATGTTGATCCACTTGTATGCAAATTTCATGACTTCATGTTTCCTGACAGCTACATAGTATTCCATTGTGTAAATATACCAGAGTTTCTTTAGCCAATCATCTGTTTTCGGGCACTCTGGTTTTTTCCATATTGTGGCTATTGTGAACAGAGCGGCAATGAACATGGAAATGCAGATGTCATCTCTACTATACCTTTTTGCCTCTCCGGGATATATTCCCAGGAGTGGTATTGCTGGGTCAAATGGGAGCTCAATTTCTAACTTTTTGAGAATTGTCCATACTGTTTTCCAAAAGGGCTGAACCAGTCGGCATTCCCACCAGCAGTGAAGGAGAGTCCCTTTCTCCCCACATCCACGCCAACACCGGTTGCTTTTGTTTTGGGGGATGTGGGCCAGTCTCTGTGGTGTGAGATGATATCTCATTGTTGTTTTGATCTGCATCTCCCTGATGATTAGTGATGTTGAACATTTTCTCATGTGCCTCTTAGCCATTCGGATTTCTTCTTTGGAAAAGTTTCTGTTCATTTCATCAGCCCATTTTTTGATCGGGTTGGCAGTTTTCTTCTTGTGGAGTTCAACCAGTGCATTGTATATCCTTGTTATCAACCCTTTATCGGATGGGTACTGCATAAATATCCTTTCCCATTCTGTATACTGTCTTTGTATTTTGGTCACTGTTTCTTTTGAGTTGCAGAAGCTTCTTAGTTTGAGATAGTCCCATTTATTTATCTTTGTTTTCACTAGCTTAGCCAGTGGCGTGTCAGCTTTGAAGATACCTTTGGCTTCAATGTCGTGGAGGGTTTTGCCGACCTTATCTTCAATGTACCTTAGGGATTCTGGTCTGATGTTGAGGTCTTTAATCCAGTTTGATCTGATTTTTGTACATGGTGATAGATGGAGGTCTAAGCCCATTTTTTTTGCATGTAGCCGTCCAGTTTTGCCAGCACAATTTGTTAAACATGCTTTCCTTGCTCCATTTCACATTTCTTGCTCCCTTATCAAAGATTAGATGATCATATATTTGGGGGTGTATGTCA
>JASTTN010009199.1:76573-90500 GCA_030324115.1 Sorex maritimensis | reverse complement strand
GATTATGCTGAGTCACTATGGGGAGGGTCAGAGACCTTCACCTCTCTATGGATGGGCGGAAACAGTGGCTGCTGGAAGTATGAGATCCTGGAGGAAGTCGGTACCGAGATCCTTGCGGGAGATTTGAGAATGGGCCTGTCCTGAGAGTGAGTGATGGCAAGAGGGACCCCTGTGGGACCCCGCGGTCACTCTGAGTACAGTGTGGGTTAGTTACTGTGTTGTTAGGATTCCCTTTGTGGACCTGACCCCTCCTGGTCCCTGTGCCCCTCTCAGTCTTGAGTGCCCTCTGGTGGCCCTGGAGGCCCCTGCAGCCCAGCCTGTCTCAGCAGGTTTGTGTCTGGGCTCACCCTGACTTCCCCTCACTGTGTGTCTCGCACAGAAATACACAGCTGTGTCCTTGGGGGTCACTGAGCTCAGCTGCAGGGAGAACTGGTTCTTGTTCGTGTCTCTGGTGATGGAGACGCGGCTCTTGAAGGTCGGGCTGCAGTAGGTGCTCCCATCATAACATATGAGCCCCAACCAGAGCAGGCCCTTCCCTGGGGGCTGGCGGATCCATGCCCAGCAGGAATCACTGGTTGTGATGGAGATTCCAGAGACAGAGCAGGTGAGGGAGAGGGTCTGGGAGGGGGCCACCAGTCCTGGGCCCGACTCCTGCAGCTGCACCTGGGACAGGACACCTGGGGACAAGGAGAATCAGTCACTGTCAGCCCCTGCAGTCATTCCCTCCCCTAGACCCTGTCTCATCTGGGACACTCACCCAGGGGGGCTGTCAGCAGGCTGAGGAGAAGACCCCACAGAATCATCTTCTCCTCGAGCACAGCTCTGCCTTCCCCAGAGACTCAGCCCTGAGTGAGAAGACAGCTGTGAGTTCCACAGCCCAGAGAGCATTTGACCCCAGAGCCTGAGAGGGATTTGCATGAGGTGACCTCCTCTGTTATTACTGGAGACCTCTGACCTCTGGTCCTCTTTATCTCACTGGGGCACTGAACTCACACACACATCGTGTCTAGAGGATTGAGCACTGGTCAATGGGGCACATTGAAACAGGTCATAGGAGGGTCCTGACTTATTCATCTTCATAAGTAGGGAAGACGAAAGGATCAATATTCCTTCCATACCACAGTTATTTCATATACACATAAGAGTTCACATTTTCCCTTTTTCCTTCTCATCAACTCTAAAATTTAACCTCATTTACTGTATTTAAACACCATGGTTTGCAAAGTTGTTCCTAACGCAGATGTAATGGGTTTCTGCTATTCCCACACCAATCCCACCTCCTAGTGACCTTCCTTCCTCATTGTCCCCATTTCCCTCAAGCCTGCCCTTTTAGCAGGCACACAATGATTTGTTTGATGTTACTTGTTACCATCAAATGGTTAAAGGAATTATTAAATAACTTCAGTAAAAGAACATCTGTGAAAATAGTCCATCTCACCACCGGTTGTGGAGTCTTTGAGGATTTATTACTTGTTTATCGCTGCTTGAGCCTTCTGCGTTTTTATTGTTTTTGTTGTTTGATTGGCATCATGCTACCTTCTCATTTAGTTTAGTGTTTCCAACTGGAATTTCTGAGGAATGAGGAGGTGACTGGGATGAGTCTGAGGAGACTCTCAGTGCGGCCTTGGAGTTAGACCTTGGCAGTAGGTGTGGTGGGTCAGTGGTGTGTGTGTGTGGGGGGGTGTGAGTGCCTCTTCTGGGCCCTCAGCAAGGCAGAGACAGGACCTGTGCACCTCTATAGCGCCCCCTAGTGCTTAGCTGGGGTCAGTGTGTCCGTGAATTCCAGCTGGGTAGAATCTGAGGAGCAGGGCCGGTGGGTGAGTGGGCAGGAGGCGGCTGTAGGGGTGGGCGCGGCTGCCCTAATATTCATATCTAAGATTTGATTAAAACTCTCCTCCTGTCTAAGATGCCAGGACAGACCCAAAGGACAGACGTGTTCCTCTCAGCCCCCACTGCTTTCTAGGACAGAACTACGGCGGCTTCTGACGACCCTCGAGACAAAGTGTATGGAGGATTCAAACCCTGACTCTAGGATTGATGATTTAGCGTTGGGGCCTGTCGGGCTTTGTCCTGGAGCAGACAACTATTTTTTTTTATAATTATGAACATTTAGTAAGACAATAAAATCATTTCCCTTTTATCCATTCTAGAGAATCAGTTATTATTTGTAACTAATAGTTATAAGTGAACAAAAATTTAACCTTGTTAACATTATACTCTTCCTTTAATCTCTTATCCTCATCTTTGTCTATTCTTTCCATTAAGATTTATGATTTTGTCCTTTTTGGAATGTGTTTTAGGCATTTTGACTATTTGAATTTGTGTGTGTATATGTGTGTGCATGCATTTAAAATTTATATGTAATATAATTTTTTATTTTATTTTTTATTCTTTTATAGAATCACCATGTGGAAAGTTTCAAAGCTTTCAGGTTTAAGTCTCAGTTATGCAATTGGAGCAGACAACTATTATAGATTATATTTCAACTAATTCCAACACATATTTGAAAATTGTTATTCAGTCTCTAGTTTTCTTTAATTTTCTTGATCACACAAAAAATTTCAGCCATCACAACTTTTACTGGAAATCGGTGTGTTTCTCTTCAGATCTGTTCATTCTGTCTGTAGTGTTACCCCGAATTATCTGTAACTAAGTGTCTTGCTCTGCTCACTTTTGTCACCCTCCATAATGCCAGTCAGTTGCTCTTCCTCCATCAACTGCCACTGACAAAGCGTCAAAGACTTTGTGGTATCTTAGGGGTATTGAAGAAGTATCAAGCAGGAATTCTCTGGCCTTTAGATGGCCCCTGACCCCACTCACTCCCAGAGTCAGAGCAAACCCTTCATGAGAGTGTCCATTTCCTCAGGACGGTACTGCATTCCTCTGAGTGACTGATCCTCAGGCAGAACACAGGAACCATGAGCAAGGAAACAGAGTATGAGACTCAGCATGCCTCCTCCTCCAGTGGGGACCCCAGTGGGAAGGATGGATTTCCCACAGCCATGAGCTTTCCCATGAGGGTTAGAGGGTCAGTCACACTCAGGAAGCCCCAACCCTTCGTTTCTGACCAGGTCATGAGCCCCTAAAGATTCTGCCTTTGTCATCCAAACAGGAAACACGCCCATATTCCAGGGGGCCAGGGAGTATGGTCAGAGAATCATGAATCCAGATGGTCCCTGAGGAACTCTAGACAAGGAGCCCCTTAACCTCCCTCTGCACCTGCTGCTGTGCTGACCCAGAATGCTGGGTGGGGTTCAGACCCTGGACCCTGCAGACCAGCCTCCTGTCCCCCTGCAGGAAGGAGTGTGTCTGGATCCCACCCACTCCCCTCCTGGGTCCCACACACACAGCCCTGTGTCCTTGTAACCGCTGGGCTCAGGGCACAGAGGACGGTGCTCTTGGCTGCGTCTCTGGGATGGGTCACTGTGAAGGTTGTGTGTGGTCTGAGCTTGAGCAGGACCAAAGGGACCATCCACTCCAGCCATTCCCTGGAGGTGGGTGATCTGGCCATGCCACAAGCAGAGGGTTTGCTGGGAACCAGAGGAAGGACAGGTGAGTGGGAGGGTCTGGGTGGGTTCTCTCCTCATAATTCATCTCTTCCAGAGCCCTGGGTCAGATTCTAAAGGAGGAACAGAGGACACCCCCTGACAGACTGTTCCCTGTGTGAAAACTTCCTGAAGCCCAAAGACGCTCACAGCTGTCGCTGTCATCAAGAGAAGCTACAGGAGAAATTCAGCTTCTGTTGGGCTGAGCTTTGACTCTCAGAGTCTATCCCTGAGGGGGCCCTGCCCTGAGAGCAGAGGGACTGTGTTTCGCAGGAGCACAGGATTGAGGCGCAGTGGAAACACTATGTGCAGGGAGGGGCAGGAGTCCATGGCTGGTCCCTCCCCCTCTGGGCACTGCTGGGAGGAGGTTCTGGGTGGGTCCTGGTGGACGTGGATTCTGGGTTTCCTCCCCACGGGTCTCTCCTCTAGAGCAGGAGAGGCCATGAAAGGGCGTCCGAGGACACGGTGCTGTGGCTGTCAGCATAGCAGGACTTATGCTCTCCAGGTTTTTCTGTGAAAACTCTGTAGACATGGGTGCGAGCTCACCCTACAGCGGGGAAGCCTCTCCCTCTTCCCTCTCGGGCCCGAGTCCCAGCCCCTCCTGTGCTCCTGCTCAGCTTCTCTCTCTCCCTGTTAGCCCTGGACACTCTGAGCTGAGCCTGGATCTGCTGTTTATCTTAGTCCCAGGATCAGAGTCCACCTCACTCAGCAGGACTAACCAGAGGGCAGGGAGCCCAGTTCACCAGCAGGAGCTCTCCCACCCCTCAGTCAGGACTATGCTCAGGATTCGAGCATTCTTGCATGGAGAGTTGCCTTCTAGCTGTAGATGATTTCACTGTTCAGTATCAGCTGAAAATTCCAACAGAATTTGCCATGAATGTGTCCCTCGGTGGGCTGGAGCGATAGCACAGCAGGTAGGGAGTTTGCCTTTCATGTGGCCGACCTGTGTTCGATTCCTCCATCCCTCTCAGAGAGCCCGGAAAGCTACCGAGAGTATCCCACCCACACAACAGAGCCTGGCAAGCTACCCGTGGCGTATCCAATATGCCAAAAACAGTAACAAGTCTCACAATTGAGATGTTACCGGAGCCTGCTCGATCAAATGGGTGAGCAAGGGTGTGACAGTGACAGTGAGTTTTCCTCAAACGCTCAGTTCTTCCCAATGACCTTCCTCCTGTCCTGTAATGTAGGAATGTGTGGATGAGGTTTCTCTTTCAATTATGCTGCCTTCATCAATTGTAATGAACTGCATGTTAGTCTAAGTCTCAAGTACCATGCTACTACCATACAAGTAAGCAAACTGTATTTTCTGTATTTTCTTTTGATAGCGCAGCAGGTAGGGTGTTTGCCTTACACTGGGCCGACCCAGGCTCGATTCCTCCATCTTCAGAGAGCCTGGCAAGATACTGAGAGTATCCTACCCGCACGGCAGAGCCTTGCAAGCTACCTGTGGCGTATTCGATATGCCCCAAACAGTAACAAGTCTCACAATGGAGACGTTGCTGGTGTTTGCTCCAACAATTCGATGAACAACAGGACTACAGTGCTACTCAATAACCAATAGGAAACTACTATTCATATTATAAGCCACATCCATTAAAAAGTATACTTTTTTATTGAAAATTACACTTTGTGTGTACTGGAGGAAGAAGAGGCCGACTACAAATGACACAGCAAGTATGGATGGTCCTTTCCAATGAGTTTCTATAAGACAGCAGAGAAACTCTGTAAGTCACAGATGGACAGAAGAAAAATTCAACCATATATATGTCAATTACAGCAAATGAGAATGGAAAAAAAACTTATTCCTATATAAAGAATATATGTTCAGGAACAGAGCTTACAACATACTTTGTAAAAGGTGAATTAAAATAGTATTTGGTATTCTTACAAAAAGTGAGATTAAAAATTTATACTAGATGAGGATAGAACATATTTATGTATACCTACTTAAGTTTATTAAATTCCCTCCATAAATTTTAATTTTAAAATTTAAAAAATCTAAGACCTTTTCAACTTCCCCTGAGGCGAGATCTGTAGTTCCTGGAGCAGAGCGCCCCCTGGTGCTCACATGCACCCTTGCAGCTCCCCTGTCTCCCTCAGCAGGTTTGTGTTTGGGCTCACAGGGACTTGCCCTCACTGTGTGTCTGTTGCACAATAATACACGGCTGTGTCCTCAGTTACTGAATTGCTCAGTTTTAGGTAAACGATTGCTGAAGGTGTCCCTGGTGATACTGACTCGGGACTTAAGTCTCAGGTTATAGTATGAGATTCCAAGTCTATTTATACCACCAATCCAATCCAGGCGGATTCCAGGGACCTGGCGTACCCAGTAGACAGCATGACTAGATACAGAGACTCCAGAGACCGAGCAGGTGAGGGACAGCGTCTGCGAGGGCGTAACATGGCTTGGCCCCGACTCCTGTGGCTGTACCTGGGACAGGACACCTGGGGACAGTGACCCACAGTGAGTCACAGGCTCAGAGGCCCCTTGCCCACCTTGGAGCCTCTGTCCAGGGGATACTCACATCCGGGAGCTGCCACCAGAAAGAGGAGGAACCAGCACTGATGCACGTTCCTGCCCACGAGGTCCAGGATCTCAGACACCGTGTCAGGGGGAGAGGGAGCCCGAGTTGGGGTGAGTGTGAACGTGGTATTAACCCTGGGTCCCGAGTGCAGATTTGCATGGGGGATCCTCTGTAGAGAAAGGAGGGGACCTGGGGGAGACTGGTGTGTGGGGTCCCTGGGAGGAGGTGCTGACTGTGCTCAGAGCACTCAGGCCTGTCCCTGGGGCCCTGTCAGAGCCGGGCCTCTTCCTCCAGCACAGGAAACGTGCTGAGGAGCTCTCAGGAAACAGGAATTGCTGAGGGGGAAACAGCAGCTGGGGAGGAGAGTCCCCGTGTCTCAGGTCCCTGATGAACCCACCAACCCGAGAACTTCCCCTGTAGACAGGCCCCTGCCCCTCCATGTCCCAGTGTGGAGGCTCCGGTTTTCCCACTGCGAATGCTAATCCTGGGCACTAACACACAGTGTTATTTTCCCAGTGAAATTCCCACAAGGCTGGACCAATCCAAGGTCAATCAAATTTCTCAGTACTTGTTCAGTTACTTACCTCGTGAGTAAAATTCTGAAAATTAGAGATAGTTACAAGGGAACATCAGTTCATTATCACTGATGGTGTTGAGTCAAAATGCAGGTAAAAATTGAAAATAAGCCCCTGACAATAGATTTTTGGGACATAATCCAAAAGCGCTGAGGCCTGATAAGACTTTGAGCAGCGCCAGCACAAACCCTCCTGAGAGAGTCCCAGCGTGAACACAAGCCTGGCAGAGTATCAAGGGGGGACCTTGAAAGTCTCAGACTCACCTTCTTGATAATGACAAGCAAGGATCCCTCCTGGGTGAATGGCTCACGTGACGCAGGTTGGGAGATATGGTTATAGGCCACATTGGACAGGGAAGAGGGTGGCCTTGGAGTCAGCCCATGCTGCCCGAATACAAGCTGCCAGGTTCTTCCCTCCTGAGACGTGACCCTCAGCCTCTCTGCCTCTCCAGAAGCCTGATTCTCTCATGCGTGTGACACTCTCTCTTTCTGTCTCTCTCACTCTTTTTGTCTCTCTGTTTCTCTCTTTTATCTCTGTCTCTGTTTTTCTCTGTCTCTCTCTGTGTCTCTGTCTCTTTCCTGTCTCTCCCTTCCCTTCCTCAGATTTGATAAATAGAATCCAGGTTGCTTCACAGCTTTTCTCCTACTGAAATTCTTCTTTGTGAGAAAGAAACATACCCATAAAGCTCGGGGAAGGTCTAAGACTGGTTTTCCTTCCTGCAAAGAGCAATTCTCTCCCAGATCACAGAGGTGGACAGAGAAAGTGGTGGATCTTCCTCCTGTCTGTGATGCGGCTGTCTCGCTCCTTCTCTGGTTCACAGTTGTGACCTGGGGAACCCCTCCAGACATTCATTATTATTGATACAAGAATGATGCTTCTGCCTCTGTGCTGTGGTTCCTGCTGTGGCTGGCCTGGTCAAAGGCACTTAATTCTGCTCAATTCCGCTGAAAACTCGAGTCCAGCATGTCACCTTGAACCTCAGGACCCTCTTCATGGGGTGATCGCTGAGGGATCCTGACCCTGAAGGAATTGAGGGCAGAGCTACTGGAGGGTCCTCAGCTTGAAATCTGTTAGCTTGGGATCTGGACTCTGTGCAAGGGTCCTTTACCTGCTTCTGGGTCACCCACACTGAATTGTCATTCAGTGAACAGTTTCCTCAGTACCAGAGAGAGAGAGAGAGAGATGCACGGTTCCTATCCTGCCCCTCAGAGAGACAGGATGCAGAGGGGGAGAGTCAGCAGGAAGAGAGGGTGTGTGAGTGACTAGCTCTGCCATCCCTGAGAATTTCTCTCATGGACACCATGGGGTGACCCCCACGTTTCCCCCTGTACCATGAGGTGTGGTTGTTGAGGGCGACTGGGCTCAGCAGCCGTGGGTGGTCTCCCTGACCTTGAGTACCTGTGTGCAGGACATATGGGTGAGCAGGACTGAGGCCTCACCAGCCCACGTGAGAGTCACATGTCGGCAGGTCCATGGGGGGACACAAGGGATGGACGTTAGAGATGAATTGAGACTCAGCAGGGAGAGTGAGCAGGAGTCCAGCTCCTGCTCACAGAGTGGGGGAGAATTTAGAGGAGGGAAGAGGTTGTGTGGGTTGGGTTCCACCTCACCTGAGGGACAGGTCACAGGAGGGACAGTATGGTGGAAAAGAGCCCTGGGTAGCAGAAGTCGGGGGACTGACCGGCCCTGTGTGTCCTCAAGTCCTGTCTGCAGCAGGGCCTGCGTGTGGACAGCAGTGTCCATTTGTGTCCACTCACACGCACATGCAGCTGTCCACTGTCCAGCGGGTGAGGGTCCTGACTCCCAGAAACGTCATTAATATTTTCTTGGCTGCCCTGAGTAGGTCATTTCTCACAGTGACTCGGGCGTTAGACAGAAACCCGCACTAGGACACACAATCCTGCTGACCTGTCATCAGAGCATTTCTGCTGGTGTTCCAACAGGAAACCGGGACCCTGGGTGAGAAACCCTCCTGGCCCTGTGCTCCTGCTCCTGGGCTGCAGCTCTGCCGAGTGAGTGTGAGCCCCCCCTGCAGGGAATCCCTGGAGCCACCACAGTCACAGTCTGTCACAGTTTCCCCAATTTTATCCTCATCAAATAACTTTGTCCTTGAATGAGAGTGAGATTCACAGTAAGATACACAGTTTCAGTCATATCACTGACATTGAAGCATTATATCTCTATTGATTAAGAAAGACTTAATGGTGCATTTTGAATGTCTAACAGACACTTTGGAAGGTCACCAGAACAGGAGAGCTGCTCAGTGGGGTCACCTCGTGAGGGGAGGGAGGAATTTAGATTCTAATCCTCAAATTTCATGTTCTTGATAAAGTTGAGTCAGATAGAGAGGTCAGTCGACAATGAAAAACGCATTAAGAATCATATCTGCAATGGTCTCCATTATTCTTAGTATAAGGAGATTAAGCAGATCATGGGTTGGTGAGTTCACGAGAGCGGGGTGCCAGAGAGAGACTGATTCTGCGGCCTTCCTCTCACCTGACCTGTGCAACTGTCCATCTGCTCACCTTCAGTTGAACATTAGGGAAGTAAATTAGCATTTCTCAAACAAAAATCATGTTCTAAATTCTGTGACAAAGATGATCACAGTAATCTCACTAAAGATGAAATCGTGAGACCCCCTCCAGTAGGTGTTGGTCAGAAGCCCAGGAGAAGCCTGTAGGATCTTTCCGCACTGAGATGGAACCTGTGGGTGTGATGCTGCATCCATGGAAAGTCTCAGAATCAAGGAGAATTTGTACAGTACCAGGTTAGTGTGAGGATTGCTGGTGGTTTGTGGAAAATTCTGCAGAGGAATCGGTGTGCATGATGGTTATAAACTGGTACATGGCTTGCAGAGTTTAATGTGTGATGGGGAAGAACTAGGAAGACAGAGGGTCACTTAGTTCTTAGGGGCATGATCCCTGTGGGGTATCTTTGCTCTCAAGGTCGGCTAGGTCTTCAATCATGAAAGTCCCTGCCTCAGGACTATTGGAAATAAGTGTGTTAAAGCTCTGATCTCGTGACCCCACCTTCTCCTAAAATAGTGCTAGAGCACAGTCCTCACACTGATGGATCTGTGAATTCCTAACTCACAGTATTTTATAGATGAGGTCCACGTGGGAGGGTGAGGTCAGGACAAGAACAATGACAATCTCAACCCTGGCCCTCTGCACCTTCCACTTCAAATTTTAGGTTGTCCAATGTGGGGATGAGGTGAGAAAACTCAGGCCCTAAGAAGGTCCTGTAAGACTCTAGAATCTATCGAGTTGCTTCAGAGTCCTGGACATGGTAAAGAACAGGGAACAGAAACCCCCATGGTGGGTTGTGAGATTCTCCCAGTGTCTGAGACTCCCTGTGACCCTGAGAGGCACCAGGAAGCCCCCTCTGAGCACAGTCTCCAGAGCACTGAGCAGTCTGACGTCTGAGCTCACGGCCTAGAGGGATATGGATAAAGGAGACGGACTGGATGGGTAGTTCATGGGACCTTTCAATCCAGAGCACTGGCCCTAGAGGATGAACACGCCCCCCGGGGGCCTGTATCTACTCTATTGCGCTCCCTCTCCTGAGAGAATATCCCCTGGAGAAAGCCCTTGACAAAACTTTGATCCGGTAAATAATATCCTCAGGTATGATAAAATCAAACCCAGATGAATTAAGATATTTAGGCACCTGACCCAAGGATGTTCTTCCCGTCTTTGTGGTTACTGCTTCTAGACAATAAATACTGACTGTGGAGGACAGTCGGGGATTTTAGGCCAGGAGGCAGTTAATCCCCTGACCGAGTGATTTTTCTCTTATGTCTTTTCTCTCTCTGTCTTTTCTCTGATTCAAGTTTCTTAAATCCCTTTTGCTTTCTGCACACTTTGCACCAATAGAGGTAAATTGATACGACTGAGACTCGGTAGGAAAGAACTCCATTACAATCAAATCAACACGCTTATATATCTATCTTGTTCACATCTGGAAGAAATCATCCAGTAGAAAAACTGAGACAATTTATTTCACAAAAGCAAAGCATTTTATAAAAAAATGATCCAAGGAGGAAAAGAATACCCAGTATCCTCACATCCCTCTCTTCTGTGTGCTTATGTATAACATGTTTCTCCTGTGGATGAAAGCATCCCCATACTTGGAGCTGGAGGGATAGCATAGCAGGTAGGGCGTTTGCCTTGCACGCGGCCGACCCGGGTTCAATCCCCGGCATCCCATATGGTCCCCCAAGCACCGCTAGGAGTAATTCCTGAGTGCAAAGCCAGAAATAACCCCTGAGCATCGCTGGGTGTGACCCAAAAATAAAAAAAAAGAAAGCATCCCCGTACTTATTCTTCAGCTGGCCATTCACATACTCCTCCATCTGCTCCAAGGCGATATTCATCTAACCATCCAGGCAAGCCAGGACCCCTCAATAGGGGACCACTCCAGAGCTTAATTTGACTATAAATGATCGTTCAATGGTTTGTTTTAGGAAGTCACTGGGGGGTTGCTTCTGTAGACTAATCTTACCAGTCCTGGTCAGAAATCTGCAGATGTGCCGAAGTTAAGGCCAGAGTATGGTCTGGTTTGTAGGTGAAGCCCCGCTGACTCCATTCATGGGGCCTTAGGGTCAGTTGCACTCAGGGGCTAAATCCCATTGAGCAAAATTCTTCCTCACGACCGGCTTCCAGGACCAGCACTCCCCCTCTTCTCTTAACCCTCACAGCATCCTTGCTTCAGGCCTGTGCACCCAGAGCTGGTCCCGGCAAAGGCTGTGAGTGACTGTGGGAGACACAGTGTGAGGAACCCTGTCCTAGAGAGTCCGACTCCCTGAATAGAGGCACCTGGGAACCCCCGAACTGACTTCTCTCCCAAAGCTGAGGCTGGACTCGGCTATTTTCATCACTTTGGAGTCTTATATGCATATCCTATTCTCTATAAAAAGTTTTCTTTGAACATGTAGAGAGAAGGGAGGACTCCAGGGGAGGTGAGGGGTTTGGGGGGGTTCCTGCAACCATGAAATGTATCAGAAACTCTGCTTTTTTCAGCATGCACTTATTATAAGACATCCAATTTAATTTATATTCTTTAATGTTTATTTTATATAAATCCAGTTATGTGTATAGTATTACTTCTATTTAATGATATAATATGAAACACAAAAGTTTAAACGGTTTTTACAATGTGTAAAAGTACACTCAAAGAGTGTTCCCACTATCTAGACAAATGGAATCATTTTGTTACTGACAGTTGTCACTGTTTTGAGGGCCAAGTCTTAAGGTAGATTAGGAGGAAGGAACACTGGCCAGATAACAGGGCGCTGGTATCTGGAAACCCACTGGAGCAAGTCCATGTATCTGCTGTTTTTGTGTTTTGTCTCAGAGGAAATACCTCTGGGGTGAAAGGTATTTGTCCCGATTACCTAAGGCCTGAGGATGCGTAAGAGCATAGCTCAGACAGGCTAAGTTAGAAAATTTACCTAAGAATGCTGTTCTCCGGACGATTCCTGTTCTTGGCAGTAACTCTCAATGTTTGGGGCATTTGGAGCTCTCAGACCATTAGGAAGTGAGTCCCCTGAGTAACATCATTTCTCTCTTCCATCTGTCTGTCTCTTCATCCTCACAGCATTCCAGGTTTGGTCCCTGTTGTTGGTCCCTGTTCACCAGAATCAGTTCCCATTAACTAGAGATGCAGAGGCAATAGAGGGGGAAGATTACTACACTGCATGTGGTTCATCAGGTTGATTTCCTGCACTTCATGTGGTTTTTCCATGCCCCCACCAGAAGCAATTCCTGAGCACTGAACCAGGAGTATACCGAGAATACCACAAAGAACACAACCAAATCATCAGTGGCTGAGGGATAATACAGTGTAAGACACTTACGATGCACATGGCCAACTCAGATTCCTGAGGTTTGTAATTCTCCCTGGCACAGTCCATTGATCAATATGTAGGAAGGCAGCTGTAGGAAGCCATATTTCAATCCTGGCTCTTATCTTCAAGTAAGGCAGAGCCTGGCACTTCTCAAACAGGGGCCTAATTAAAATTTCTGTAACAAGGTTGCCGTTACTGACCTTACTGACCTTACCATTCCACTAGCCGATACCCGTGCCTGACATGATAGATGAACATGTCACAATCTGTGATTGACTACTGCTTGTACGGGGTCCGGGCACACATACCATACCACTGCTTGCCTCCCAGCAGGCAAGTATAAATACTGTAGCTGCCAGTGAATAAAGCTCTCTCTCTCTTTCTCTCTCTCCTCTTTCTTGTTGCTTTCTGTCTCTGCTTCTGTTCATTCGGCTGCGACCCCTCCTCAGCCCCACAAAGGGTCCTACCTGCTGGACAGGGCGGGGCCCTCACACCAATAGAGGACACTGGACCTGTAGAGAGTTCCCCAGACCCAACTTCTCTGACATTTCTAAGAATACATAGATAAATTGGCCTTGATTTATTGGTTCCCAGTGGCTCGAGACTTGGGAAAGAGACATCTTCGGTTTCAGCAATATTTCAACCTTGCCTCTGCCTTAGAGCATCAAGGCCAGTGCTCCAGAACCTGTTTCAAGTCATACCAATACCGGGCTTCTGTCTGCCATCTTGACCTTAGTGCACACAGGCATTTCCCCTCAGCTTATATGAACCATTGATCTAATAAATTCTGTAATATGACAAAGAGTCTATGGCCCATGTGAGTGGCTATGTCAGAGACATGATGCACACATGAATCTTTGAGAATCTACTTCCCAAGACAGATGGACCATCTCCTTGTTCCCATAGTCCCTGTGGTTAGGAGATCACTACATGCAGGGAGACGGGGGTCCAAGCATTTGATCAATGGCCTCTGCAAGGGGGACATTTCCCCAGTCCAACAGAGATGCTCCTCTCCTCTTGCTGAAACCTCATCAAAGAAGACAGGGCATGGATTGAACTATTGGGGATTTTTGAACTCAACACCTTTGAGTAACGGGGATTTTCCTGAGAATCTAGAAAGGGCAGAAAACATGCCCCCAGGGTCAACCAAACCATGTCCTTTCTTCCTGTCCTTTTGAATGTGACCTGAGGGTCCCCTGTAGAAATGTTGAACACAGGAGCCTGTGTAGCTTTAGGCCTCCCCAGAAGAGGAAACGGAAAGTCTCCTCCAGGTTCTGAGTGAGGGGAACTGAGGTTCCTGTCTGTCCCAGGACACAGGTGTGTGGTTAGACCTGGGTCAGGCTAGGAGACTCCCTCACACTTCTGCTCACGAGGGAGCAATTTCTGTCCCAGTGCCCTGTCTGTGTGCAGCTGGGACAACCATTCTGAGCC
>JASTTN010009199.1:44145-76473 GCA_030324115.1 Sorex maritimensis | reverse complement strand
TTCTGCTCACCAGGGAGCAATTCCTGTCCCAGTGCCCTGTCTGTGTGCAGCTGGGACAACTATTCTGAGCCACTGGTACTTGGTGCGGGGCCTGGGAGATTGAAACAGGTTCAAGTCTTGGAGTTCAGGGAATAGGATGCTGTGAGGGTTCAGAGATTGAAGTCAGGGTTAAAACCTTCCCCCCAAATACTCAACTGTGTGGATCAGTTCTCCTATTGCGCTGCTCTTAGCCCTTGTTGCTACCTTGCTGTGTATCCTTTAAGCCCCATGTTATGAGACTGATCATCTGTATCTCTCCCTTTCCTGCTGACTGATTCATTCAGCATGATATCCTCTAGTTTTTTTCTGTATTTCAGGAAGTTGAGTGATTTTCAACTCAGCACGGTAAGGCCCACAGAGGGTAGAGAGGATTAGGACTCTTTCCAGGTGTTCCTCATGTATGTGAAATTTATGAGTAAAATCTCATCAGGACAATGCCCCAGACTTTCTGGGTTCAGTTGGAAGTGTTTAGCACTAGAAGAGTGGTTGGTGATTTGAGAACATGGCATTCCCAGTATCACTTGGAGTTGTCACTAGACACAGAGGACAATGTGGAGACTGAGAACAGTCTGACACTCCAGAACTGTGGGTGCTATTCAATCTCCAAGGAGCCCCATCTAGGCGCCTGCTTTGTGCAGAGGCAGGAAGGGTACATTGAGAACAATCCTCCAGGTCTGATTTTGCACTGCCCTGTCCCCAGAATCTCTCTGCTCCTTTCTTCTCTACCTATATTGACAATCCAGGCTGGCCTTCAGGTCGGGCCCCTGTTTCTGGGCTCTGCATTGACCTCAGCTCCAAAAGGGGTCTGAGATCAATTATACCTGGTACTGTGGGTGGACAGGGGGTGTGGGGATAGATGTTGTTGGTGGACTGTGTGAGATTTATGCATTTGTGCATGGATATATGTCCTCGATATCAATTGAGAGCAAGTGACAAATTGTTATTATTTATTCCCATATTATAAGGCATGCACAAAATTAATGTCTCACTCAATACATTTCCCAGGAATATTGGTCAGTTGGTGAGACCAATATTCAGGTAAACTCAGTTTGGATGCATAAATTCTGGTGGAGGGAGCAGCACCTGAGGCCTCGCTCTAGATCCTGTCTGCTGGTCCATGCTACTGCTAGCCCTACTGGGCACACCCCAGACCGTGTGTCTGTGCTTGGGTAATGACCTTCCACTGAGCTGGGCTGAGATGCCCTCAACATCAGGACTTCACAGACCCTGATCCTGACCCTTTCCTTACCACCACATTGCCAGGAACCAATGCCTGGTAACTGCCCGGAATCAATGCCGTGGAACCAATATGTCAGTATAACCTGACCTGTAACTAAGGAACAACCGGCTCTTGGGAAAAATATCAAAGTAACTTTTGAAGGTTGCAGAACAATGCCCAGAGTAATTGCCATCAGGGCCCACATCCAGTTTCATTAAACTTTTTCATTCTTTGCTATCCCCACACTCTGCCCACTTCCTCATATAATCAACTATAAAAAACTAGCTTAAGAGAATCAAAACAGGAGATTGCTCCCATTCTTCTTGTGTCTGTCTCATTCTTCTTGTGTCCGTCTCTTTCTTCCTTGTGTCTGTGTCTCTCTTTGAGTCTGTCTCCTTTTCACTTGCGCACCCTATCCCAGCTACCCACGTTGAACAAGTTCCATGGGACGGGACACCAATAATAGGAGAACTGTGACCATGGTCCCTTTCATAGAGGATCCTCTCTTGCACTGTCCCTTGAGCAATTACAGGGTTCCAGTTAAGGACTTTGGAGATACTAAATGCGAAGAGGGGCAGGGCTCCACAGAAATTCCAGAAAGGGGTCTGGCCAACACCAGGACTTCATCTCAGAGAAAAGGATTTCTTACAGAGACACAGAATTTAAAACAAAATGTGTAACATTGTGAGTCTGCCATTGGGTAGACCTTCAGTTCAGGAATCTGCAATGACACCAACCCAAACTTCTCTGTGGTTCTTCCTGTACCATCTGGGGTGCTCCACGCAAAATCCTAGAAAAAATATGAGTGGCACCAGGTGTTCTAGAGAGAGGCCGACTTCGTCTTGGCTTTAAATGACAGACAAAAAGAGATCCTGAGCCTTTCCCTCAAATAAAGCCTGGCCCTGTGAGCCCCAGTCTGTGTCTCAGACCCTGACTCTCTGAGGAGGAAGTCAGGAGGATTAGCGTCCCTGACATCTCCTCACCCGTCACAGCTGCCTCCCCATCAATTTTCTGACACACTCTGGATGTGGTTGTCACACTGTGTCTCTTATACAGTAATACACAGCCGTGTCCTCAGTGCTCAGCCTGCTCAGCGCCATGTAGACTGTGCCCTTGGACTTGTCTGCAGTGAGTGTGAGTCTGCCCTGGAACTTCTGTGCGTAGTTTGTACCACCACTGTTAGGGTTTATCAATCCCATCCACCCGAGCCCTTGTCCCGGGGCCTGTCGCACCCAGTTTATCCCGTAGTCGGGGAAGGTTTATCCGGAAGCCTTGCAGGAGATCTTCACTGATGTCCCAGGTTTTCCCACCTCAGCCCCTGACTGCACCAGCTGTACCTGGGAGTTCACACCTGTGGACAGCAGACAGGAGTGGGTGGACTCCACTTGACTGGCCCCGTTCCCTCAGCCCAAGGAATGGGGACGCTAACCTGCAGCCACTGCCACCAGGAAGAGAATTCTCCAGGTCCAGTCCATGGTGGGGACCGTGCACTCAGGGGCTTCTGAAAGTGTGGGTGTGCCTGCTGTGTGAAGTTATCAGGACACAGACACATCTGTATTTAACTCAGTGTCCCTCGGGTAATTTGCATATTCATGAGGAGTTAGAATTCATAGCTGAAGGCCTGGTCCAACCTGAGAAGGGGCTGGTGGAAGCCACCAGGTCCATCCTCTAGGGGAGTGAAGTGGTCCGTGTTCTCATCTTTGTCTGAGATGATGAGATCCTGCCCTGATCTAGGACACTGTGCACACAAAGCTTCACCTCCAGAGGGCCAAGCCCTTTCAGGACCTTCCCCTCAAGTCTCCTCACATCTGTATGGCCTTAACACATCTGGACACACCTGGGTTCTGAGGTTATATCTGGGATCCTATAACTCCCAAAGGGATACTGTAGTGAGACTACAAAACCATCCTAATGCCCCAGTGTTTTACATTGGAAATATTAAGAAAACCAGTAACAGCACCTGCATACAGGTTTTACAAATTATCAATTAATAAGTATTCCTCTCTAAATGATAAGTGTGCCCAATTTAACCTTCTGTGTCCTATACTTATTTTAATGTTGGTTTTCTTGAGAAAGCAAAATTTAGTTTTAATGAAGATGGAAATCCATTCTGAGGAGATTTCTGCCTCTTGGCACTTTTTTCTCCCATCTCTGCACCCCTTGTAACTGACATCTAGATGCTCTTGGGACTTGCAGCCCGGTGCCCACCCTGCAGGGAGAGCCTCTGAGCTCTCAGGGGCTTTAACACTCTTGGCCTCTCTAAGCAGGACTGAATCCTGGCACTTCACTTGAGAAGACTTGTTCACGAGTCATATTCTTTTATGGGACTTTTGATTTGGTTTTGAGCCAAACCCAGCAATTCTGAGGGCTTTTCCTGACTCTATGTTCAGGAATCGCTCAGGTAGATGCATCCTAGGAAAATATTGGCAGAACAAGTAGTTATATATATATATATATATACATATATACATATATAATAATTTAAAGGTGACACTGAGTGTTCTTGCTAAGATTATGTAAAAGTAATACAATAAATAATTAATTTTCACAAAAAATAGTAGAAACTGTCAAATTAAAAAAGGATTTAAGTCTTTAAAACTATAATATAAAATACATTACATTTGTTAAATTAATAAAGTTATTTCTTTAAAAATTAATTTTGAATTTTTTTAAATAAAATTGTTCACAATAAAAAATATATCCGTGCTTATTATTATCAGTGGAATTAAAACCCATTGTTGCAAACCATGATTAATTCACTCACTGTTCAAACATTAATGAACTTACCTACTGTGTTTTAGGAAAGTCCTACATACAGGAAATAGAGGATAAATAAAATAATTTCTATTCCACAAAAATTAGAAACTAGTTATTTAAGCATTTGTGTGTCTATGTAGCCATGTCAATTGTCCATGAAAAATAATTGAGAGCAGTAGATAGAAGAGAAAATGGTGTGGATTGACTTATTAAAAGTCATTCAAAAACCTAGAGTGCCTATCTCATAAAATTGAGACAACGATTTTGTTGGGGAGAGTAATTTGGAAGGTGCATCTGAAAGAGGAGTGAAGGTGTGATGGAAGTGAGCTGGCGAGTAAAACTATGCAACAACAACAATGTCAAAGAGGCCATCAGTGTAGCAAACAGGATCTCTGAAATTTGCATGTAATGGTTCCAGAGATACACATTTAAAATAAATGGAGGCTGGGACATCTTTTTTCCTAAGTCCAGTTTGCTTTTGATTGCAAGGTGCCTCTGAGCTTTATTCTGGACTCCCTTCTTCCTCAAACCAATGTAGATTGATTAGGCTGTCCCATCACTGAAACAGACCTGGGCAGAAACAGTACAGGAGCTAAGGCACTTGCCTTGCATCACGAAATCAACAGTTTGAATTCCTGGCACCACAAATGGCCTCAGGAATATTACTAAGGTTCACTCCTGAGGACATCTCACTATATATTCCAGGCCACAGTCCTCAGGCCTGGTTAGTCTTCCTAACCCCAGCAGGGTCCTAATCTTATTTTTACTTTTAGATCATGACAACATTCGTCCATGATCATGCTCTCAACTTATGGTTGAGTATTGTGGTGTTTTGGCCTGGCCCATTTCGATGCCAGGGTAGCTCACAGCTTGCCCTGGGTCCATTTCGTCCCTTGTCGGGATCCTGCTTTTGGGGTGCTAGGAACTAAGGGCAACTGAGTCAAGAAAGCAGATGCCCAGGAATAAATATTATTTGGAGTCAATCAAATCCCAAGTTACAAGAGCATAATATTAACTGTCTTTCTGTTGTGTCCATACAGAAAGGACATTGCTTTAAGGACTATGCAAAAGACATAACTTACAAGTTCAGTGTCCTGAGAAGGATCTAATCTTACAAGCTAACAGAATCTGATCAGGGAAAAGTTAATTAACTAGTTGGGAGGGAGGGTGCAGAAAAGAGTTTACAGATAAACAAAGGAATGGGAGGGACTCAGAAGCACTGTGATGAGTGTAATCCAATAAACCTAAGTTCCCTAGTGGCAAGGCTAAAAGGACAAATGAATTGTTATCCTACAGGTCATCTGAAAATATTGGGTGACATGGCCACACAATGAATCTCTTCTTCAGTATTGGTGTTCACATATATTTCTTATTTCAAAAGCAGATACGACAGGTAGAATAGTGAGAGTAATACCCACTGCTGAGACCTTGTGACAGAGGCTGCATGAGGGAAGCTGAGGGGCTGCCTGGAAAGGGGCTCACGCATCCTTTCCAAACCCTTCTCCCCTCATGTTGCCCAAGGGTTGAGCTCCCTGCTAGGGTCCAGCCAAGCCTCCACTTGAAGCTTTCGGGACAACCAGAGCAGAACTGAACTCCTCATGCAGGCAGAAGGGAACAGAGAAAACACAGGGAAACTGGGGTCTCCCCTGGGTAGAGGAAAGGAGGAAAGCACAGGAGGAGATGGCGCCTCAGCTGTGTCCCACTGTCCAGCATGTCCAACTCGGTCCCTCGGAGAAGCTCCAGTGGCCAAGGGAGAGGAGTGAGGGAAGGACATAAGGACAAGGTGGCTGAGAGACTGGAGGGGGTGGGAGAGAGAGGGAGGGAGAGAAGGTAGGGAGAGAGGGATGAAGAGGGAGGGAGGGAAAAGGAGAGACAGAGAGTGAGAGAGGGAGAGAGAGATGTAGAAGAGAAAGGGGTAGAGAGGGGGAGCAGCCAGTACCTGGCACAGGAGCCCTGAAAGGTTCTGGAACCACCTGCTCCCACTGCCTGCCCTGAGGAGCTGTTTCCGGGTCAGGGGAGAAAGGTCGGGGAAGCCCCGCCCCCACATGCCTCTTCTGCTCCTTCCAGCAGACGCTCTCTGGGCCCAGCGCCCTCCCCCCAGATAGCGCGAGTCCCACAGCCTCTGGACAGGTCAGTCGTCTGCTTGGGCCTGTCCCGGGGCTCCTGTGTTCACGCTGGTTCCGAGTGGGCAGCGCTGCCCTTGGCCTCCTCCCGCCTGCCCGCTGCAGGACCCGGATCCGTGTCTGGATCAGGCTCATCCCCGAGGTGCTCCCCACGGGGTTCTGACGCTCCGGGTCCTTCTCCTAAACGGTCACCCCAAGTCCGCATCCCTCCGACCGGACAGGACTGTCCTCGGTGGCGTCGGGCGGTCACTGTCCTGGCCTGTCCCGCAGGTTCAGGCATTGGGGCATATAGGGCTGCGGCTCTCCCCGCCCGCCTCCACCCGCCTCCCTGCGCCCACAGGGAACAGCTCCCACTGCCCGTCAACTGCCCGTCAGAGAGCCCCGCTGACCCAAGCCCTGGCACACGGTCACCGTGACCAGGGAGAGCAATCCGGATGCGAGTAAGATGCGCTGCCAGGACCGGGTCCAGGTCAAGTTTGTGCAAGTCAGGCTCCGCGGGAAACTGTTTCCGCCCAATGCTCACTCACAGGCCCAACAAGGCTGTCCCGGAGGTCACTGCATCAAACACAGAATTTGCACACCCACAAGAAGGACAGCAGGAATCCATGAAGAGTTAGTGGGTTTCAAATGCTTTAATATGAAAGAAAAAAACAAATAATTCATCCATGAAAGAATTTCATGTGCATTTTAATGTTTCTCCTGGCATGGAAAAGTTTTCACAGTCATCTCTCATGTGATTTTGAACCTGTAAAAGTCCTGAATGCAGGTATCAAGCAGATACATTTGCTGATTATACACAAAATAATCATAATCTCTGACAAGTAAGAGTCTTTGATATATTACACAGAGGAGAGTTTTACTTTGATCCGTGAATTTGATTACCATTATCCGAATTGTCATGTGAGTAATTCAGACGGAATAGTTCATTGTTAGCAACATAAAACCTGTATACCAAGACAGCAATAATTCCGAAATCTTTTCCCAACTTTGCAGAGACCTCTCCCAGCTGATGTCCCTGGCATCAGTGTGAGAGAGATTCCCTTCCTGGTAGTCAGTGCTCGGCATTCCTCTCTGCCAAGGGCTGTGGTCCTGTCTCTCTCCTGCCCTTACTGAGGTGGGTTTCCACTGTGTGTCATTATGGAAATTTCCACTCAGTCGTTCAGTTGCTCCAAACCAGAATTATGTTATTGACAAAATATCTCCCAGGGAAATGTGTTCCATGTCCAGGAATAAGTAAGAACTTTAAGATGACGAGGCCAGTGGTTGTCGCCTTGAGAACTTGGGGATTCACAGGTGACATCTGAGACTGGCACCATGTACAGAGAAAGATATGAGGGTAGACTGAGGCACTGCACTGTGGCAAGCAGCAGCTTAAGACCCAGGGACCCACATAGGAGTCTGTTCTAGGGTAAAGACAAGAAAAGTGCATCAGGGACCATCACACAAGCTTCATATCTGGTCTTGACCCCCTGTAAAGGTGCCTCTGCATAGATAGATTTGTGTTGGCACACATGTTCCTGAAGCTGACCCTCAGTCAGGGGCTTTGCTTTCTTGATCTTCCTTATCTTCTATTATAGTACATTTGTGCCCATATTTGGAACAAAATTACAGCAGGGTTCTCTAAGTGTTAGTGGGGCTATGGGTGGGCAATGTTCCCCTTGGAGAGGGAACCCAGGGTGTCATCCTGTGGGCTCTGAGCTCACTCCCTCATTCATAAACTCTTAATTCACCACTATTAATGTAATTTGGGGGTATTTTAAAGGAAAACTTGAGCTGTTGTGGCAGCATAAGAAGAAAAACTCATACTACTTCTTCAATGCCCCCAAGTTTCCAGGAAGACTGTGGGCAAGAACTCAGGTGGCAGCCCATCCCGTGGCCTCTATCATGTCTGCATGGACACTCCATGGACACTAATGGGGGATGTGCTTGTCTCTCCAAGTACCAATTCTCTAGTTTTATTTCTGGGTTTTGTCAAACTCTTTTCTCTAGGTCCTTAACACTAGGCTCATTTTTTTTTTTGTTTTTTTGGGTCACACCCAGCAATGCTCAGGGGTTACTCCTGGCTCTGCAGTCAGGAATTACTTCTGGTGGTGCTTCAGGGACACTATGGGATGCTGGGAATTGAACCCGGTTATGCCGCATGCAAGGCAAATGCCCTACCCGCTCCAGCCCCAACACTAGGCTCATTTTTAATTGTAAGCGTCCATGCATTTCGCTCTGGGTGTCTGTCATATCTCTGCCAACAGATACCAAAGAAAATTCTTTCGTTATTTATTTTGCATCTCGAACTACTTCCAAATCTGGCTCAAAAAACGGCATTTATTTCCTAGGAATTTTACCGCAGGTGAATTAAGGTGCCACCTCCCCTCAACTGGAAGCGCTGAGTTCTGGCATTGCCAATAGGATCCCCTGAACCTTGCTCAGGAACCGGTTGTTCTTGTCGCTCAGGGAGCAGCCCCTCCACATATATCGCCCCCGGTGTCTCTGCACTCTCTGAGTGAAACATCTCCTCAGTACAAGCATGACGCCTCCAAGGTCAGGGGTCACAGGGACAGAGGTAGAGGCTAGCAGGATTCACTGTACTGCATCATGGTCACAGAGGAACGTCACACCAATGGTTGGGACAGAACACGGACACGCTCTCATTACCCAACGCCACGTGATCCTGGACTTCTGACCATGGGCACTATCCTAGTGTCATTCCCACTTTCCTTGTCTTTAGGCGGGATTCCAGCTCAGGATAAGAAAATGCAAATACGCACACAGGGCAGGGCCCACAGCCTCTCAGAGGGGTCTCCCAACACCAGGATTCCATCTCAGAGAAAAGGATTTCCTGCTGGCCCACAGCAGGTGAGTATGTGCATATTTAGGTGATGGGATGTTTTCTAATTTTACACATGAGGGCCCAGGAATGTCCATGTTTTCAGGGACAAATCATAGGAGGTCAGGAAATGAGGGGTAGACAGGCACAGACGCTGATGCACCTGGGTTACTCCTCCACCATCGCTCGTGTCCTGTGATTCCTGAGTCCTGCCGAGTGCCACATGCGTGATGCTGAGAAATGGAAATGAAGCTCAGCACTGTGTTCATTTATTTACATTTAATAAAGAACATGGTCTATTTGCCAAAAACAATGTAGAATAATCAAAGATTTTCCTTGGGCTGGAGCTATGGACCCAACACTGTAATGGTCCCAGCACACACTGACCTGTGTTAGCTCCTGTGGTAACAGTGAAACACAAGGAGCTCTGTCACACAGCAAACAGGAGTGAAGGACTGTTCAAGAGGAAACAATCCAAGAACCTGAAGACCCCCAAAATATTTACAAGTGCTTTTTCCACTAGTGTCTGGGAAGTGCAAAATTCAACAAGAACAGATGAGTGACGCCAGGTGTTCTAGAGAGAATCCATCTTCCTCTGGGCTGTTGCTGAAGGACAGAGAGATCCTGAGTCCCTCTTTCAATGAAGGCTACCCTGTGAGACCCATTCTGTGCCTCAGACCCTGACTCTCTGAGGAGGAAGTCAGGAGGATAAGCCTCCCTGTCATCTCCTCATCCGGCACAGCTGCTTCCCCCTCAGTTTTCTGACACACTCAGGATGTGGTTGTTACACTGTGTCTCTCGCACAGTAATACATGGCCATGTCCTCAGTGCTCAGCCTGCTCAGTTCCATGTAGGCTGTGTCCTTGGACTTGTCTGCAGTGAGTGTGAGTCTGCCCTGGAACTTCTGTGCGTAGTTTGTATTACCATTGCCAGGGTATATCCATCCCATCCACTCGAGCCCTTGTCCTGGGGCCTGCCGCACCCGGCTCATGTAGTAGCTGGCAAAGGTGTATCCGGATGCCTTGCAGGAGATCTTCACTGATGTTCCAGGTTTTGCCATCTCAGCCCCTGACTGCACCAGCTGTATCTGGGAGTTCACACCAGTGTACAGCAGACAGGAGTGGGTGGACTCCACTTGACTGGCCTTGTTCCCTCAGCCCAAGGAATGGGGATACTTACCTACGGCCACTCCCACCAGGAAGAGAATTCTCCAGGTCCAGTCCATGGTGGGGACTGTCACTCAGGGGCTTCTGAAGGTGTGGGTGTGCCTGCTGTGTGAGGTTGTCAGGACACAGACACATCTGTATTTAACTCAGTGTCCCTCGTGATATTTGCATATTCATGAGGAGGTAGAATTCATAGCTGAAGGCCTGGTCAACCTAAGAGGGTCAGGTGGAAGCCACTGGGTCCATTCTCAAGGGGAGTGAAGAGGTCCACAGTGATCCTTGTTTGAGGAGATGAGACCTGCCCTGTCCCAGAACTCTGTGCACACAGAGCTCCCCCTCCGGAGGGCCAAGCCCTTTCAGGGCCTTCCTCTCAGGGCCCTCCACATCTGTATGGCCTGGACACATCTGGACACACCTGGGCTTTGAGGTTATTTCTGGGATCCTGTAACTCCCCACGGCATACTACAGGGAGACTACAAAACCATCCTAATGCTCCAGTGGAGATATTAGGAAATCCAGAAATGCCACCAGCATACAGGTTTTACTGCCTTATCTATATGATAAATGTTTCTTCCAATAGGGTATCTATGCACAATTGAACCCCCTGTGTCCTATCTGTCACTGTCATTGTCATCCCGTTTTTCATTGATTTACTTGAGCAGGCACCAGTAACGTCTCCATTCGTCCCAGCCCTGAGATTTTAGCAGCCTCTCCTTACTTGTCTTTCCCAACACTGCCATAATAGAGGCTCTTTCAGGGTCAGGGGAATGAGACCCATTGTTACAGTTTTTGGCATAACAAATTACTCCATGGTAGCTAGCCAGGCTCTGCCGTGTGGGCGGGATACTCGCTGTATCCTCTACTTCTTTTCTTTTCTTTTTTTTTTTTTTTGAGAAAGGAAAACTTAGTTTTATTGAAGAACGAAATCCTCTTCTGAGGAGATTTCTGCCTCTCTGCCCCCCCTCAACCCTGTGCTCTTGGGAATTGGCGCCCCCTGCAGCCTGGTTCCCATCCTGCAGGATGAGCCTCTGGGCTCTCAGGGATATTAACCTCTTGGTGTCTCTTAAACAGGATAGAATCCTGGGACATCGCTTCAGAAGCCTTGTTCTTTTATGAACCTTTTATTTTGGTTTTGAGTCACATCTGGTAGTTCTGAGGGCATACTCCTGGCTCTATGCTCAAGAATTGCTCAGGTGGATGCATCCTCGGAAAATATTGGCAAATCAAGTATTTATACACATAAAAATTAAAAGGTGAAATTTTGTGTTCTTTGCTGAGATTATGTAAGTGATACAATAAATACTTCATTCACTCAAATGAAAATAGTACAAACTGTCAGACTAAAAGAAGGTTTAAATTTGTAAGAAAAGACTTTAATATATACAAAAATTATATTAAATTTGCTAAATTAATGAGACTTTTTCACAAACCATGCATAAATATAACACAGCTGCTAAAAAGTTTATTCTATAGCAGTATTTGTGAAACAAATATAAGTGAATAAGAAATTGTCGCTTGTCACTTGTCCTTTTGTTCATCAATTTGCTGAAGTGGGCATCAGTAATGGCTCCATCCGTCCCTGTCACGTAATAGTGTAGGCCAATGGCATATGGGGGGCTCTTTCAGGGTCAAGGTAATGAGACCATTATTGGTTACTGTCTTTGGCATATTGAGTATGCCACGGGTAGCTTGCCAGGCTCTGCCATGCGAGCGAGACACTCTCAGTAGCTTGCTGAGCTCTCCGGGAGGGCCAGAAAATACTGCAGTATTTCCTCAATCACTGTCATCCCATTACTCATTGATTTGCTCAAATGGGCACCCGTAACATGTCCATTGCGAGACTTGTTACTGTTTTTGACATATCGAATACATCATGGGTAGCTTGCCAGGCTCTGCCGTGCAGGCGAGATACTCTTGGTAGCTTTCTAGACTCTCTGAGAGGGGCAGAGGAATTTGAACTTGGGTTGACTGAGTGCAAGACAAATGCCCTACCTGCTGTGCTATCGCTACAGCCTATTTCCTGATGAAGAAATTAAATTAATAAATATTAATTTTCGATCGAGTGATCAGGTGGGGGCGCAGAGACAAGCATGGCATGTAGAATGATCAATGGAGGGCTGCAGCTAGCTCAGGAAAATCAGCACTAATCGGTAACTGCAGCTTCCTTTCATTGGGTTAATGATCAAAACATCCAGCATATCTCAGAATACGTAAAAGTACACAGAAACACATTTAAGTACGTATTATCTTGTAACCTAATAGTGTACAGCGTTCCTGAGGAAATTAGCCAGATCACTCATAAATCTTTACATTCCACTCCCATACATTCCAATCCTCATTCTCAATATATCTACATTTAGGCAGGCTTGCACAGTAGCCTATTATGGTTCTTGTTTAACCTCATCTAAGCATAGCACAGCACAGATAATCTATGACAGAGAGCAGCTGCATTGTGACATGCTGACCCCAGCCCTGCTCCATCAGAGTTCCAAGCTGTTGGCAGCATGACGCAGGCTTGCTTGCAAGGCAGCGTCTTAAGACCTTCCCCATGACTCTGGTCAGGTTCTAACAACTCAAGCTTTATGGAACATGTGACTTGAACTTTGACTTTTTCAGTGATAGGGAAGAGTATTATTTAAACAAATTTACTTAGAGAAATGCAATGAGTTAGAAAGAGAGAGCCGTTTTCATGAGAGCACATGGGTTTCTCCAAATTGGAAAAAGGCTTGAGTTCTGATTTCTGGTCAGACATGTTAGAGGTCTGGAAAACATCTTTCCACCCAGCACACGAGAAAACAAGAACAAGGGAAACTCAGAGATTCACTTTCTGTCTCTCTGTGAATACTAGGAAAAGGGAGATGGAGGCAGAAGTGAAATAGTATTATCTAAAGAAATTTACTTACAGAAATTCAAGGATGCTGAGAGAGAGACAGAGAGAGTAGGTGAGACAGAGATACCACAGGGTTGTGACAGGAAGAACAAAGACAGCCCAAACACAGAATCCTGTCATCATCACCTGAGCTGTCCTTCTCCTTTATTGGCCCCTATGATCCTAAACGGGTTCTCTCTCTCTCGCTCGCTCTCTCTCTCTCTCTCTTTCTCTCTCTCTGTCTCTCTGTCTGTCTCTCGGTACCTTTCTCTGTCCCTCGGGTCTCTGAATTGTTATCATGTATGTCCCTTTTCCTACTTTCAACACTCAGTTCTTGTCCAGAGTGATCATATCTAGCTGTTCCTGTCAAAGTGGTCCTTCTCTGTCCTTTGCCCCACCCCCACCAACACACTTGTACCAAGCTACCAACCAAAGACCAGTCCTTCTGGCCCCTATGTTTCCTGGCACTAATTCTTGATCTCATACAAAAGTTTGAATACAACAGAAGAGTAATTATTCTATACATGCCCCTCTCCTTCTGACTCATTTCACTCACCCTGATAATCTGTATATCTCTCCATTTATAAGTGAATTTCATGATTTCATTTTTTCTGGTGGCTGCATAGTATTCCATTTTGTAGATGTACTCTATCCCAGTCATCTATTCTCAGATACTTTGTTTGTTTCAGATTTGGGTATTTTGAATACAATATTGTGATGCAGTAAACATAGACATGTAAATATATTTCCAAATTAGTGTTTTGGGTCCTTTGGGAATTCCAGTGCCAAGAATGGAATTTCTGGGTCACATGGAAACTCAGTGCTTAGAATAATGGGCAATGTCCAAGTTTTCATTTCCAAATAGGCCTGTAGCACTGCTGTCCCATTGTTCATTGATTTCTCGAGCAGGCACCAGTAATCTCTCTATTGTGAGACTTGTTGTTTCTGCTTTTGGCATATCGAATATGCAATGAGTAGCTTGCCAGGTTTTGCTGCGTGGGCAGGATACTCTTGGTAGCTTGCTGAGCTCTCCGAGAGGGGCGGAGGAATCGAACATGGGTTGGCTGCGTGTAAGGTGAACGCCCTACCCACTGTGCTATCTCTCCAGCCCCAATGCAAATAGGCCGCAATCCAAATATTCCCACCAGCAGAGAATGAGGATTGCATTTCCCCCACATCTGTGCCAACACAGAATGTTTTGGTTCTTTGTGAGGTGTGCCCTTCTTACTGGTATGAGGGGATATCTCATTATTGTTTTATTTTTTTTTTTTTGCTTTTTGGGTCACACCCAGCGATGCTCAGGGGTTACTCCTGGCTTTGCACTCAGGAACTACTCCTGGCGGTGCTTGGGGGACCATATGGGATGCCGGGGATCGAACCCGGGTCGGCCGCGTGCAAGGCAAATGCCCTACCCGCTGTGCTATCGCTCCGGCCCCTCATTATTGTTTTAATTTGCATTTCTCTTATAAGAGACGAGGTGAATTTGTTCTTGCATTCTCTATCACAAAGTCTAATTTAAGGATGTATCTGCTTAAAATCCCATTTTAGATGGGGTTAATTTTTTTGTTAAGTTCTACAAGTGCTTTACATGTGTTTTATTAATCCTACATCATATGGGGGTGGGAAGATATTTTTCCCCAATTTTTTGGTTGTCTTTTGATTCTGGTCATCATTTCACTTACATTGACTGGGTCATTTAAAGCAGAGAGACTGACAAGTAAAAGCATGAAATGGGTGAAATCTTTGGTTCCACCTTGATCCAAAAATTATAATTAGTTTATGGGAGGGAAACTGAAACTATAAGGTAGAAATACGTGTTTGAACTCAGCTGAGGGTAAATGCTTGTGGGCAACACAAAACATTTGTCATTGGCTGACCACAATCCACAAATACAACGTCATCTTCAATGTGGGGTGCACAAACAGCTGAGAGAGTCGCTGAGTCCTCAGGTAGAATTGTGACCAATGTGGGTGGATCATTGCAGCTTCAGAGTCGGGACACACCGCATGTGTCTTCACAGGGCAGGGCCTCACTCAGCCTCTGTGCACTCAACAAGGTCCTAGGATGTGGTTTCTTCTTCCACAAGCACAGGGTGAAACAAACTCTCCTCTGGACTCAGTCCCCACTGCCTTCTCAGAGAGTCACCAGGGCTCAGCACTTCCCCCTCAGAGTAAGATGAGCCTTGGGTACTTTCTGTGTCTTCTGGAAACCCCAAAGCATTAACTCGTGGAGATGATCATAGTCGTGTTCATGGTAGTACCAAGTACAGTAGCCAAGATGCACACACAACACACAATTGCAGCGTTCAGTTCTATTTCCTCATTCAGCCCTGTTGTTCGTTCTTTCTCTCCTTCGGTTCTGTTTGAAGGACAGTGTTCATTGTTCCCTCCTTCTCTCACTGAAACTCCTGAGTCTCCCTGTCAGTGTTTTCTTCAGGTCAGAGAGCAACAATACTCTCAGTGCTCATGCAGAAAGCATCAGATGTTCTGATGTTCTGACCTGGATTCATATTCACTGAAACAAAAGAATCATTTTTTTCATTGTTCCTGGTGCTCTTTTGGAGCTAACAGTGTGATTGCCCTGTGGTCTGGGTATAAATTTGGGGAAGTTTCTCACTCTATTCAGCTAGGTCTATGGCTCTAGTCACTTCTGGCAGCCACAAAGCCTGTGCTGTTTTCTCAGTGGGACTGGGAGGGCCAGAGGTCGGTTGGCAGGAATAACTGTGGGTTCTGTAGTTGACGGGGCCTCACTGAGACCTGGGATGTCCCCTGGGGAACAGACTTAAAATAATATCATGAAGCTATAGAAATTAACCCGTGAGTTTCAGAAATATAAACTCTCAGTCCAGCTGCATAGAAATGGAAGCCGAAATAAATCCTTAGATTTTTTATGGTGAAACTTTGGAAAAGGATTCCATCCTATGGAGTGAAGCAAGGAAAATCTCTTCAACAAATGGTGTTGGAAGAGCAAGACCACAAACATAAACAATGTAGAAGATAGAATTAAATCCATATCTCACACCAGATACAGAATATAATGAAAAGTGGACTTATGGTGCATCTTTGACAGTAGAATCCTTAAAATACACAGAGGAAAACTTCAGCTGGTCTCTCCATGACACTGATCTTAGAGGGATCATCTATAGTTTCACTCCACTGCCAGAGATAAGATAAACTAAAATAAATAAGTGGAACTAAATCAATTAAAAGATTTTAATGGTAATGTAAATAACAATAAAATTAATATACCCTATTGAATGGGAGAAAATGTGTACCCACTGAAGCTCAGATCTAAGCTGAGCTTAGATTCAACACATCAAACCTAATCTCTAAGATAATCATAGAACTCACAAAACTCAACATCAGAACAAATCACTCATCATCATATGGTGTCGGACATAAGCAGATTCTTTCCTAATGCAACATTCCAATGGGCTGTGGGCATATGAAAAGGTGTTTATCAACACTTACTATGAGGGAAATGTTAATATAAAGGACAATGAAACCACCTCTCCCCAGTGAGAATGGCTTATATGAAAACTACTGGAAACAAACAGTGTTGGATCATTGTGAAAGAAAAAACTTTTTCTATGTCTGTGGTGACTTATCTATGGAAAACACCATGAGATTTCTCTAAAAAGTGAAAATTGAATCTCCAAATTACAATTGATTCTATTTTTGGTGACTTCAACCTAGCGTGAAAACAGTCATTTGAGAAAATATTTGTAAGCATATGTTCATTGCAGCATTTAGAATAGTTGCCAGTGCATGGAAACAATCCTAATACTTAATTACAATTTTGTGGATAAGGAATTGTGGTGTTTATACACAGTGGGATACTGTGCAGTTATAAGAAAAGACGTAAGATCAATGTTTTCTGCACCATGAATGGAACTAGAGAATATTAGTAAAGTTTGTCAGAGGAAGAAGGCCTATTCACAGGGTGTCATTCATCCATTGTACGCAGAGAACAGTGTCAGGATGAACAGGATCCAATGATAACGACCCCTGCATCTTAACAAAACTATGAGGTTCCCGAGAGGAGTAGGGTGGGGGCTCAGATCACTGGGAAGAGAGGCCCAACATAGGGGCCACAGCAGAGTGTGGGGGTCTGTGGGGATTTGGTGCTGGGAGAAGCGCATGGATTTTGTGAGCCACAAGCATCAACACTCAGACCATTGTCATCGTGTTCCCTCAGTGACAATAAGAAAGGATTGTCACTTCTTATTGACAGTCAATAAGATTTTAATATTGATTAAAATTAAAATTAATTTTTAATTTTATTTATTATATTAGTAATTTAAAAACGAGATAAAGTTCTCCTTTTTGTATAAAGGGATGATCTTTATGGAGAAAAAAATTGACCACACCTTACCTAGCAGCACATAAGAGTCCCTAGTAGACTCAGAAAGGAAGAGAAATAAGCAAATTTGTAATAGGAGAAAAAGTAATTATTAAAATGTATAGAGGTAACAAATTAAAGTTTGTTCATATATTTCACCTACAGAGTAAAGAAAGTGCCCCCTTCACAGCTTCTCTCCCCTGCCCCTGGAGCAGAGCACTGGAATCCCTGCATCACAGCGCCCCCTGGTGGTCACACGCACCCCTGCAGCTCCCCTGTCTCCCTCAGCAGGTTTGTGTCTGGGCTCACAGGGACTTGCCCTCACTGTGTCTCTTGCACAATAATACACGGCTGTGTCCTCAGTTACTGAGTTGCTCAGTTTTAGGTAACTCCAACAGGGTCATTTTAATTCTACAGGAGAGTAATGTGACCCTCAGGCCCCAGGGAAGTAACATGGTCCTGTCACTGGTAAATTCATCAGAAAAGAGAGAGTGTGATAAAGTCACTACTGCCCACATAGGGGATGGAGGACTCAGCCACAACCCACACGGAGGGTTGGTGTCATCTGAGAGCTGAGGGGCAGGCTAGTCCTGATTTCCACAGAAACATGATTCATCTGGTCATGAGCAACATTTCCTCAGGGGCAAGTCCTTGGAGCCTCCTGGGGACCTGCGGCCCTGAAGCTCACCCTGCTTCCTCCTGCAGGTGGTTTGTGTCTGGGCCCACAGGGCCTTCCCCTCACTGTATGTCTCGCACAGTAGTACAGGGCCGTGTCCTCCTTCCTCAGGCTGCTCATTTGCAGAGAGAGCGTGTTCTTGCTGTTGTCTCTGGAGATGGTGAATCGGCCCTTCACAGAGTAGGCGTAGTATGTACCACCACTACTATAACTTATGTATGAAATCCACTCTAGGCCTTTCCCTGGAGCCTGGCGGACCCAGTTCATTCCATAGTCGCTAAAAGTGAATCCAGAGGCTCACAGGAGAGTCTCAGGGATCCCCCTGGGCTGCACCAAGTCTCCCCCAGACTCCACCAGCTGCACCTCACACTGGACAACTGCAAACACAAGGACATCCTGGTCAGGAAACTCTCCTCACACAGAGGATCTGCCTCTCCCATCTCTCCCATGCGCCGTGTCTCTGTCGCCCATGAGTAACCTGCTAACACAGCCACCAGGAGAAGCCAGCTCAGCCCACACGCCATGTTGGTTCTGTGTGAGTCAGGATGGATCCCCTGGGAACCCTGAACTGACTCCTGTCCCGGAGCTGAGGCTGGGCTGGGCTGTTTTCTTCACTGTGGAGAGTCTTATTTGCATGTCCTCCTCCTCTATAAAAAGTTCTGTTTGAACTTGTAGAGAGAAGGGAGGACTCCAGAGCAAGTGGGGAGTTCTGAGGCTGCCTGTGACAGGAAAATATTCAGAAACTCTGCTATTCCAGTACGCAATTATTATGTTTAAGCAATTAAACTGTTTTTAATATTTATTTTTATATAAATCCTGTAATGTATATAGTATTACTTCTATTTCATAATATGACACATTAAAGGTTAAGTGTTCTTTTCAATATACTTTAAATACATTTTAATAATTGGTCCGACTACCTAGAGAAAATGAATCCACTGAGTCACTCACTATTGCCAATGTTTTGGGAATCAAGGGTTCAAATAGAATCAGGAGGGAGTCTGAATAATCATATAATAAGACACTCACGTCTGGAAATCCACTGAAGCAAGCTCCTATGTCAATTTTCTTTGATCTTTCTCCATTACTGTGCTCATGAAATGGAGAATACATGAGCATTCATACAACAGTAATGTTTCATGAGCACTGACATATGTGGACACTGTTGTAGTGACCATCACACCCAAAACTGTTGGATATCATTGGTTTGTCCTGCTCTCTTTGCCACTAGGAGCTTAGGTATATCAGTCACGCCCAAGTAACTCCCATTCCTTTGTTTATCTGTAACCACTTCTACCAGTTTATCTGCTCTTCCTCTAATCAAACTCTGTTAATTTGTAAGGTCAGACCTTGCTAGGACAGTATGCTTGTATTGTAAGTTAATATTGTCTTTCTCCTCTCTTATGTCTTTTGAATAGTTTACTTTAAAACAATATCCTTTTTGTATGGACAAAGAAAGACAGTTGTTAATATGTTTTGGTAACATGGGATTTAATTAGCTTCAAATATTATTCACTCCTGGGCATCTGCTTTCTTGACTTAAGCCTCAGCTGCCCTTACTTCCTAGCACCCCCAAAAGTAGGGTCCCTACAAGGGACAGGACGGACCCAGGGCAAGCAGTGAGTTATGTGCTACCCTGGCATCGAGATGGGCCTGGCCAAAGTGCCTAATGCTTAACTATATGTTAAGAGCTTGGTCATGGACATGTCATGTCATGATCCAAAAGCAACGATGAGACTAGGACCCTGCTAGGGCTAGGAAAGACTAATCTGGCCTGAGCACTGTAGTCTGAGATCCAGGTGATCCCAGGAGAGCAATTCTATAAGCTTAATGCATCTGTTGCTATGTCCATACAAAATGATTTATAATATGAATACTTATATGTTAGTTGAATAAAGAGAGTGGAAACACACCCATGGCATTCCGCTCTTGGGTGGGTGTCCTGCTGAAAGAGATTCTGTCCTAGTGAAATCATCCACTGAGGGATAGAACTTTACTCCCTATTGATTGTAACCACACCTATGTGTAAGCCCTGGCCCCTGATGCGGGGGGATTTAAGGTGGCTGTATGAGGGGGTTAGGGGAAGAAGCAGAGAGAGAGACGGGAGTGGATAGAGAGATTGGAATAAACTGCGATTGAGACCAACCATCTTGCCTACGTTCCTTCCTTCGCCTGCCTCATCATTGCCATCAACCTCCACGGGGTGGGGGAAGCGGCTGGAGACTACCAAACGCGGGTGGTGGGAGAGTCAGCGCCACTGCCCTGTGCCCAGTGCCCGGCGCGGTGCGGTGAGGTGCTCCTCGCCCCTTCCTTTTCTTTTTCTTTGTTGTGTTTTTACACAAAAAACAGTGGATGAACCCCTCACCCCAGTGTTTCCCCTTGGCCCATGCTATTCTGCCCCCCAAGCCTCACCCTCCCTCACGCTCTCTGCAGTGCTCCCTGTCTGTGTAAGTGTGTGTAGGGTGTGATGACGGAGACTCACTCTCAGTAGCCTTCCCCTCTAAGGATATATTATGGGTTATTACTCAGGACTAAAGGCTTCTTGGATTACTCTCAATCCTGGACATTTATTTATTTTTTTCTTTTTGGGTCACACCCGGCTATGCACAGGAGTTACTCCTGGTTCTGGAATTACCTCTAGCGGTGCTCCGGGGACAATATGGGATGCTGAGGTTTGAACCCAGGTTGGCTGAGTGCAAGGCAAACGCCCTACCCACTGTGCTATTGCTCCAGCCCCAATCCTGGACATTTAAAATGAGTCACAAAAGCTTTCTAGAAGGAGGAAGAAAAATGAGGAAAAGCTGTTCTATATCTTACATGAATATAAAGAGAAAGCTATAAAAATAATAACAAAATGTAAAGTACTCCCTGCCAGGTGTTGCTGACCTGGGGGCCTGGTGGGGTGAGTGTTGGGGACAGGGAGGACAGACCATAGGGAGGGGGTTGGGAGTGTGAGGGTGTCACTGAAAGTGGAGCTGCTCTGGGAGCGATGGGGAAGGGTCCTGGGAAAAACGCTGGAACTAGGCATGGATGGGAGTGGGTGGGGTGATGGGGGCTGAGTGTCTCTGTGTTGTTACAGAATATTGGCACATGTGTGCTTCTAGCACATGGTGACCCTCTTTGCCCCCTGGTGGGGCTGAGGCCTTTTCAGAGGTGGTTCCCGAGTGCCCTCTGGTGGTTGGCAGCGCCACTGCCTCCCCTTCTGTGGTCTGGGGGCTCCATCAGAGCCCCCTAATTCCCAGCATGAATAGAGGAAGTGCATACTCACCACCAGTGGGGACAGGAAGTGTGAGCACTGGGAAATGAGCCCAGCCTGATTTACACCAGTTTCCCAGGGAGGTGTGTTCAGAGACAGCCCATGGAGAAGGGAATCCTTCCTGCCTCCACGTGGATGTCACTCACGCCTGAGTCCCATCAAGCTCACAGAGACCTTAGAGTAAGTCTGGTTTCCAGTGAAAGGGCCGGAGAGGGGGAAGTCCCGCAAAGGGAGAGCAAAGGGCCACAGTACAAGACAGAAATGCTAAGGAAAACTTAACTTGTGGAAGTCAATGTCACTGTCAGTAGATTACTGTGGTTTTTGATTCATAGGCCAGTAGAATTTCAAGTCCCATTAAGGATCAATATCCTTGAATATCGGCTGGGTATTTGACGTCTTGTGAAAATTTGAATGACAAATATCTGTGAATAGAAATACTCCTTCTTGCACTATCTTTGAATTCACTGTCTTTGAATTTTATCTGAACATCTTTTTTCTCAATAAAAGAGATTTTCTCTATAAAGTGTGACCATCCAGGCCATTCAGGTTCCAAATGGACTAAAATCAGATGCAGGAGGAATGAACCGTTATTCCTGCCTCCTTCTGGGCATCTCAGCTCATCTGTCCCTGTCTGGGGGACACACCGTGGGGGCACTGGGTCTCAGGGTGCAGAATGAGAAGGAATTGCAGCCCCTGATTTCCTGGTTATGGCATGCCAAGAACACAGCAAGTGAATAATTAAGTATCATTGATGTAAGTTTTTCAGATGATATTTTTGCTTGCAATCAATGAGGATTCTAGCTACTAGGATCAGTGTTTTACTTTTATCCAGTGCAGTTGTGATGCCCACATTATCTTCCTGACCAATAGACACGAGTGAGTAACAGGGACCCTTCCTGAAGGCCCTGCAGGGTGAATGCGCAGGAGTGAGGTGAAGGGTGTGGGCTTAAGTCTCCCCTGAGTCCTCCTGCAGCTCCTCCCTTAGCCCTGCACAGAGGGACACAGCAGAGTGAGGAAGAAGAGGAGACTCAGGGGTCACAGGTGTGTCTTCAGGTGACCAGGCACCCCCTGACAAAAGACACAGCTGAGCCTATCTCTGGGTGTCCCTGAGCATGGGAGTGAGTATATCTGGGGAGCAGACAGGAGGGGAGTGTGCAGGGTCACTGCAAGGAGGGTCAGAGACCTTCACCTCCATGTGGCTGGGCAGAAACAGGGGCTGCAGGAAGTGTGAGATCCTGGAGGAAGTCGGTACAGAGATCCTTGCGGGAGATTTGAGAATGGACCTGTCCTGAGAGTGAGTGATGGCAGGACAGGGACCCCTGTGTGACCCCGCGGTCACTCTGAGTACAGTGTGGGTTAGTTACTGTGCTGTTAGGATTCCCTTTGTGGGCCTGACCCCCTCCTGGTCCCTGTGCCGCTCTCAGTCCTGAGCGCCCTCTGGTGGCCCTGGAGGCCCCTGCAGCCCAGCCTGTCTTAGCAGGTCTGTGTCTGGGCTCACCCTGACTTCCCCTCACTGTGATTCTCTCTAGCACAGTAATACACAGCTGTGTCCTCGGGGGTCACTGAGCTCAGCTGCAGGGAGAACTGGTTCCTGTACGTGTCTTTGGTGATGGAGATGTGGCTCTTGAAGGTCGGGCTGTAGTAGGTGTTTCCATTATAACATATTTCCCCCAATCAGAGCAGGCCCTTCCCTGGAGGCTGGCAGATCCAGTCCTAGCAGTAACCACTGGTTGTGATGGAGAATCCAGAGACATAGCAGGTGAGGGAGAGAGTCCGGGAGAGGGCCACCAGTCCTGGGCCCGACTACTGGAGGGTCAGAGCAGACACAGCACCTGGGAACAAGGGGAATCAGTCACTAACAGTCCGTGCAGTCACTCCCTCCCCTACACCCTGTCACATCTGGGACACTCACCCAGGGGGGCTGTCACCAGGCAGAGGAGAAGACCCCACAGAGTTATCTTCTTCTCGAGCACAGCTCTGCCTTCCCCAGAGACTCAGCCCTGAGTGAGGAGACAGCTGTGAGCTCCACAGCCCAGAGAGCATTTGACCCCAGCGCCTGAGAGGGATTTGCATGAGGTGTCCTCCTCTGTTATTAGTGGAGATCTCTGTCCTCACATCCCCTTTGTTCCAGTGGGTGCTGAACTCACTGTCTGGTGGGTTGAGCACTGGTCAATGGGGCACATTGAAACAGGTCATACGTGGGTCCTGACTTACTCATCTTCATAATCAGAGAAGATGAAAAGATCAAAATTCTCTAAATTAGTTCACATTTTATTTTTTCTATTTCTCAGCAACTCTAAAATTCAATATTGTTTTCCTTTTTTAAACACTGTGTTTTGCAAAGTTGTTCCAAAAGCAGATATAATGGGTTTTTATTATTTCCACATCAATCCCATCTCCTAGTGACCTTCCTTCCTCAGTGTCCGCATTTCCCCAGCCAGTACCGCAAGCGTGCCCTTTTTGTAGGCACACAATAATTTCTTCTATATTACATATTACAATCAAAAGACTAAAGGAATTATCAAATTACTTCAGTAAAAGAACATTTGTGAAATTGCTCTATCTCACCTCAGGGTTGTGGATCTTGTCTGAGAATTTACTAAGCTGTTGGTCACTGGTTGAGAGTTCTTTATTATTGTTTATAATTTGAGTTTAGTTGGCTTCTATGTTACTTTCTCATCTAGTTTATTGGGTCCAACTGGAATTTCAGTTCTGAGGAATGAGGAGGTGTCGTTGAGTGCAGAAAGTTTAGGATTTGTCGGACTGGGATGAGTCTGAGGAGACTCTCAGTGCAGCCCTGGAGTTAGGCCATGGGCAGTAGGTGTGGTGGGTCAATGAGGGGTGGGTGCAGCTACTGGGCCTTCAGCATGGCGGGGACAGGGCCCGTGTCCCTCTAGATCGCCACCTAGTGCTCAGCCGGGGTCGGATTGTTCGTGAATTCCAGCAGCTGGGCAAACACAAAGACATCCTGGTCAGAAAACTCTCCTCACACAGAGGATCTGCCTCTCCCATCCCTCCCATGCTCCGTGTCTCTGTTGCCCTGGAGTTACCTCCTAACACAGCCACCAGGAAAAGCCAGCTCAGCCCACATGCCATGTTGGTTCTGTGTGAGTCAGGATGGAACTCCTAGGAACCCATGAACTGACTCCTCTCCCGGAGATGAGGCAGGGCTGGGCTGTTTTCATCATCACAGGGAGAGACTCTTTTGCATACCCTCCTTCTACATAAAAGGTTTTTTTTGAATCTGAAGAACAAGTTTAGTACTTGAGAGCAAGTGTCAGTTCTGGGGGTGCCTTGTGACCCGGAAAATATTCAGAAACAATGCTATCATATCATGGCAACAAGATGCACACAGTGCTCGAACCCCAGTCCTCGATTCCATTTTTGCCTTCTTCCATTCCGGTCAAAGTCTACTCTTAAGTACTTTATTTTATTTGGAATGAAGTTTTTCTTTTCTGTTTATTTTTGTATTGGCTACACACCCAGTTCAGGGCTTAATCCTTGCTCTTTACTGATCAGGGGCAGGCTTCTGACGGTCTTGGGGACCACAAAGAATGCCAGAATAAGACACTGGTCGGCCATGTACAAGGACAGCGGCGCTTTGCTCACTGTACTATCCCTCTGTCCCTGAAATTATATATATATATATATATATATTATTGAATCACCATGTGGAAAGTTACATAGTTCTCAGGGTTATGTCAGTTATACAATATTCAAACACCCTTCCCTTCACCAGTGCCCATAATCCATCACCAACCACCCCAGTATACCTCCCACCTCCTGCCCCCTCCCATCCCCCCAGTCCCCCCCCTTGTAAGTGATAAGTTTCATTTTTTTACTCTTTATCTTGATTATATTCCATGTTTCAACTCATAACTCACTATTGTTTCTGGAGTTCCCCCCCAAAAAAAGGCAGTCCTACTGCCAAGGAAGCATTTGATAGTTTTCCATTGCTGAGAATGTAGAGATATTAAGTCCCACTGTTTGTTACATAACTTTTCTTCATTTTTTCCCCCTCCTTCCCGCGCCACCAAGTTCATGCGTGCTTAGTAATCTTCATAGTATGATTGACGCCACGCTGCCTGACAAAGGGAGAAGAAACCTAGAAAGATGGTTATTTCCCATCATCAGCCGGCGTGGGGCTATAGCTTAGTTGATAGTCTAGCAGCATGTCTGCAAGCAGTTTCTGGAACCAATAGTAGTGCGCTGGTATCGACCCTGGCTCCACCAGCGTCCCGCTGTTCCATGTACATAATTTCTTTTTTTCCCCTTATATCCCGTTCCCACGCCACCAGGTTCATGTCTGCTTAATGGACATCATAATATGGCTAACGCCATTCCACATTTCTTCCTGAGAAAGAAATATTTCTTCCCCTCAGCCGGCGTGGTGTTATAGCTTAGTTCAGTCTAGAGAGATGGCTACCACTATGATTGCCTTCAATATTTCAACAAAAGACTTACTATTCTTGTTAGGATTATCCCCCCAAAGTCCAACCAGTTACAAAGGAACCATTTCATATTGCTGATGATTAGATGACATTAGGTTGTGCGGCCGCGGCAGCGGCCGCACGGTTTTGGGTTTCTGTATAAAGTCCAGGGGAAATTCTGCCAGAAATTCTATCACTACAATCTTTTACCCTTTTATGGTGCTCATAAGATGGGAAAACCTAGAGAAATACCGGGCCCCCGCTGTGGCAGCCTGGCAGAAACGCTCAGTTCACATTCTGGAAGTATTTCAGTGGGCTGCTGGTGTCCAAAGTAGCTCTTTTGGGCTCCTTGGTCATGCTGGAGTGGCAGCAGCGGCGAGTGGGGACCCCACGTGGCTCCACTGTCCTTAAGTGTCGGTGGTGTGCGGAAAACGGTACTTCCCCACCCCTAGATCTCCAGCAAGCCGCGCCGCGCATTTGGGTCCGTGTCTCCATTTTGTGCTCAAAGAAAAGGGGTGGAGGCTGTGCTGTGCCCAGGAGGGAGGGGTTGAGAGAGAGAGATTAAAAAAAAAGAGAAATACCGGGCCCCCGCTGTGGCACCTTGGCGGAAACCCTGAGTTCACATTATGGAAGTATTTCAGTGGGCTGCTTGTGTCCAAAGTAGCTCTTTTGGGCCCCTTGGTCATGCTGGAGCGGCGGCAGCAGAGAGTAGAGTTGAAATGATATTTTCATTAACCTCTTCATTCCTTCGATGAGATTTTTGAGTCTTCCCGGCAATGTTTTCTTAGGCTCAGTGGTCTCTGAGAGAAGTGCTACTCTCAGGTCTTTCTCAGAGAGCATCCAACGTTTGGATGTTCCTGACTGTTTACCTGATTCAGTCCCCACCCATTGAAATCATGAAATCATAGTATTCCTTTGTTTTTCATTATCTGCTACGTGGGTTCTAGGGGTGTAGGTGCTGGGTGATCTGGACATGGATTTGTCTCTGCTCATAATATCTGACCAGTGCTGAGAGTCTAGAACTTCAGGCAGCCACAAGTGCTTGTGACATAATCTCAGTGGGACTGGCAGGGCCTGAACTAGGTTGGAATGAGCAGGATGGTTTCTGGTACTGGCAAGGGATTCACTGAGTCTTGTGTAAACTAGGTGTTTGTTACAGCAATATACATAAATGATGACACAATGGAATGAAACCTGTAGCCCAGAGATAATTCCTTAAATCTACCATAGTAATTACTGGCAAGGGGTTGCTTGAACGTTCAAGCAGAGCAAGGAATGTGCACAAGTAAAGCATAAAGAGCATGAATCCATGTGTCACATGGTCTACAGAATTTTATTTAAGGTAACTAAATGGTCCAGATATGGGGCCAAATTCCTTAAGGACATTGAGGAAATAGTAGGCAGAACTCTCAGTACTGATCCCAGAGGTATAGTCAATAGTTTGACTCTGATTGGAAAACACACCTAAAAGTAAAATCAGATAAACAAAGCAATATACAATGAGTTAAAAAGATTTTACATGGCGCCCCGCGCACCCCGTCTTCTGATCTGGCTCTCTAACTGCGGCCCACCCACCAGGTACCGAGACCAACCCTCGGCCACGGCCCCTGTCCCCCGCGTCCCACCCCGCCTGGGGTCCCCAAGGTCTTCCCGCCTGGCTCTCTGACAGGAAGATACTGGGGGGGTGGCCTGTATCTTAGTAGGCGTGGCCTCAAAGTGGGCGTGGCCTCCCGTCCAAGCAGTGGCCCCTAAAAAGGCCTCAGTTATTATTTGTTTTTATTTGGGTTTTTTTATTAGTTTATTTTTAATTAGAGAGTCATCGTGAGGGTACAGTTACAGATCCATACATCTTTGTGCTCATATTTCCCCCATACAAAGTTCGATAACCCATCCCTTCACCAGTGCCCATTCTCCACCACCCGTAAACCCAACATCCCTCCCCCCCTCCCCAGTCCCGTATCCCCCTACCCCACCCTGCCACTATGGCAGGGAATTCCCTTTTGTTCTCTCTTTCTGATTAGGTGTTGTGGTTTGCAATAAAGGTGTTGAGTGGCCATTGTGTTCAGTCTCTAGTCTGTATTCGGCCCGCATCACCCTTCCCCCACATGACCTCCAACCACATTTTACTTGGTGGTCCCTTCCCTGAGTTACCCAGAATGAGAGACCAGCCTCCAAGCCATGGAGACAATCTCCTGGTACTTATTTCTACTATTCTTGGACGTTAGTCTTATAGTCTATTATTCTATATTCCACAGATGAGTGCAATCTTTCTATGTCTGTCTCTCTCTTTCTGACACATTTCACTTAGCATGACACTTTCCATGTTGATCCACTTATATGCAAATGTCATGACCTCATTTTTTCTAACAGCTTACCTCAGCACAATAGGTATTGTCTATTTCTTTGAAAATCACGTTAGCCATCTCAACCACTTATGCAAAATATCCATTAGCTTAGTTTAACACTATAAAAGCTGTCAGTGATTAAGGGAAGTTTAGCACAACCAGAGCCCCTCCTTCCCACAACAAGAGGGAACAGGAATAAATAACTACAAAGTTCCAACTCTACATTTCCGTAACAATATGAAGAAGCAGCAGAAATCCCCTCCATGAAGAGATGGAGAAGAAAAGATTCCAGAAACATCAACAGGGGGTACTCACGTCTACGACTGCTCAGATAAACAATTCAGAAAGGAAATCTGGAGGAGAGTCGATGTACTCCAAGCAACCATGGAACAGACATCCAATAAGTTAAGGGAGGAGATGAATGAAGCACTGGAACAGTCTACCAAGAAAATGCAGGAAGAAATGAGAGTAGAAATTTCAAACCTACGAACGGAAGTCATACAAATAAAGGAATCGGTAGATAAATTAAAAATCTCAGTAGATGGCCTCAACAGTAGAATGACTACAGCTGAAGACAGAATCAGCGACCTTGAAGATGAGCTGCAGAAAGCTTATAGATAACAACAAATAATGGCGAAAGACCTCAAAATGGCTATAGAGTGAATCAGAGCCCTGGGGGATGACTTCAAGAGGAACAACATAAGAATCATTGGAGTACCAGAGCCACAGGGAAGTAATCCCAATGAAAAAAACACAGTCAAAGACATTGCTAAGAAATTCCCAGAGCTGGAGAAGGCAGGCATCCAGATACAAGGAGTCCGAAGAGTACCAGCAAAATGAGACCCAAATAAAAAGACTTCAAGGCATATCATAGTCAGAATGATGGATGCTATGGATAAAGACACAATTCTGCAAGCAGCAAGGTCAAAGAAGGAAATCACATACAAAGGAGAACCCCTCAGATTTACAGCAGATCTGTCAGAGAAAACCCTCCGAGCCCAAAGACAATGGTGGGACATAGTGAAAAACCTCAACGAAATGAATGCCTCACCAAGAATACTTTATCCGGCTAAACTCTCACTCAAACTCGAAGGAACCATACACGATTTCTCGGATAAACAACAGCTCAGGAACTTCATAGACTCAAAACCAAACTTGAAAGAAGGTCTAAAGGGGCTACTGTAAGACAAGGAGGAGCCCCATAATAACAACAAATCCCACAGAAAGATGACACAAAACCCTATCACAATAATCTCTCTCAATATCAAAGGCCTAAATGCACCTATCAAGAGACACAGAGTGGCAAAATGGATCTGGAAAGTAAACCCAACATTCTGCTGCCTGCAAGAAACACACCTGAACAAACAGAGTAAACATAGAATCAAAGTCAAAGGATGGAAAACAATCCTGCAAGCAAACAACTCCCTTAAAAAAGCTGGAGTGGCCATCCTGGTATCTGACAACATAGACTTCAGGTTGAAAAAGATTAAAAGGGACAGCGAAGGTCATTTTCTATTTATCAAGGGATATGTACAACAGGAAGAAATCACACGCTTAAACGTATACGTTCCTAATGAACGACCTGCTAAATATTTAAAACAACTCCTAACAGACTTCAAAGAGGACATCACTAACAGCACAATAGTAGTCGGAGACTTCAATATCGCCTTATCTCCTCTAGATAGATTGACAAGAACAAAACTCAACAAGGAAACACTGACTCTAAAAGAAGAAATTGAAGAGAGAGGCCTAATAAACCTATACAGGGCTTTACACCCGAAAAAGAAAGAATACACATTCTTTTCCAGTGCACACGGAACATTTTCTAAAATAGACCATGTACTGGGCCCCAGAAAATACCTCAATAGAATCAGAAAAATAGAAATTGTATCAACCATCTTTTCAGACCACGATGCGCTGAAGATAGAAGCTAACCAATCATCGACACGGAGAACCAAATCAAACACCTGGAAATTAAACAATTCAATGTTGAACAATGAGTGGGTCAGGAAGGAAATCAAGGAAGAAATCAAAAGATACTTAGAAACAAATGAGAATTAAGACACGAGCTACCAAAACCTATGGGATGCAGCTAAAGCCGTGTTAAGGGGAAAATTTATAGCTCTTCAAGCATTTCTTAGGAAGGAAGAAAGGGCCCACATAGACAGCCTGACTTCACGACTCAAGACTTAGAAAAGGACCAGAAAAAGGAACCCAAACCAGATCGAAGGAAAGAAATAATAAAAATTAGAGCAGAAATTAATGACATGGAAACCAAAAAGACAATCCGAAAGATCAATGAAACAAAGAGCTGGTTCTTCGAGAAAATAAATAAGATTGATAAACTGCTAGCAAGACTCACAAAGAAAGAGAGAGTATCGTAATAAATCGAATCAGAATTGAAAAGGGGGACATCATAACAGAAACCAGTGAGATTCAAAAGATCATCAGAGACTACTTTGAAGGTCTATACACCACAAAACAGGAGAACCTAAAAGAAATGGTTGAAATCCTTGATTCCTACAATCTCCCAAGACTGAACAAAGAAGACTTGGAATACCTGAATAGACCCATCAATGTTTAGGAAATTTAAACTGTAATCAACAATCTCCCCCAAAACAAAAGCCCAGGCCCAGATGGTTTCACTGGTGAATTCTTCCAAACATTTAAAGAAGACCTGTTGCCAGTTCTCCTCAAACTTTTCCAGGAAATTGAAAAAATAGGAACTCTCCCAAACAGTTTCTATGAAGCATACATCTCCCTAATACCAAAAGCAAACAAAGACACCACTAAGAAAGAAAATTATAGACCAATATCCCTGATGAACACCGATGCGAAGATCCTCAACAAAATATTAGCAAATAGGATCCAACAACTCATCAAAAATATCATACACCATGACCAAGTGAAATTCATTCCGGGGATGCAAGGCTGGTTTAACATTCGGAAATCAATCAACATAATCCATCATATCAACAAAAGTAAAGATAAAAACCATATGATCATATCAATAGATGCAGAGAAAGCATTTGACAAGATCCAACATCCTTTCATGATGAACACCCTCACCAAAATTGGGTTTGGAGGAACTTTCCTCAAGATAGTCGAATCCATCTACCACAAGCCTACGGCAAGCATTATCCTCAACGGGGAAAAGCTAAGGGCCTTTCCTCTAAGATCAGGCACAAGACATGGATGCCCACTCTCACCTCTCCTCTTCAATATAGTACTGGAAGTACTTAAGATAGCTACAAGACAAGAAAAAAAGATTAACGGCATCCAGATAGGAAAGGAAGAAATCAAACTCTCACTATTTGCAGAAGACATGATACTATATCTAGAGAAGCCTAAAGACTCTTCTCAGAAACTCTTAGAAACAATAGACTTATACAGTAAAGTTGCAGGCTACAAAATCAGTACCCAAAAATCCATGGCCTTCCTATACACAAACAATGATCAGAGGAAAGGGACATGAAAAAATCATTCCCATTCACAATCGTGCCCCAGAAAATCAAGTACCTCGGAACCAGCTTAACCAAGAAAGTAAAAGACCTCTACAAAGAAAACTATAAAACGCTACTCCATGAAACAAAAGAGGACATGAGGAAATGGAAACGTATACCCTATTCGTGGATAGGGAGAACCAATTTTGTCAAAATGGCAATACTCCCCAAAACATTATGCAGATTCAATGCGATCCATATAAGGATACCCATGATATTCTTCAAAGAAACGGATCAAGCAATTCTAAAATTCATATGGAACAACAAACGCCCACGAATAGCTAAAACAATTCTTGGGAAAAAGACGATGGGAGGCATCACCCTTCCCAACCTCAATCTTTACTATAAAGCAGTAACAATTAAAACAGCATGGTACTGGAACAAAGGCAGAGCCGTAGACCAATGGAACAGGGTGGAATATCCCTACACACAACCCCAAATGTATGATCAGCTAATCTTTGATAAGGGAGCAAGAGATGTGAAGTGGAGCAAGGAAAGCCTCTTTAACAAATGGTGCTGGCACAACTGGACAACCACATGCAAAAGAATGGGCTTAGATTTCGACCTGACACCATGCACAAAAGTCAGATCAAAATGGATTAAAGACCTCAACATCAGACCACAAACCATAAGGTACATTGAAGACAAATTCGGCAAAACCCTCCACGATATTGAAGATAAAGGTATCTTCAAAGATGACACAGAACTAAGCAATCTAGTAGAAACAGAGATAGACTCTCCAAACAATAATAGTGAGTTTTGTTGAAATATTGTATGCAATCG
>JASTTN010009199.1:22255-43745 GCA_030324115.1 Sorex maritimensis | reverse complement strand
ATGGTGACTCAATAAAAAATTTAAAAAAAAAACACAGTGGGACACTATTCAGCTATAGGAAAAGGCAAAAAATTATTAGTTTGTTGAAACATGAATGGAATTGAAAAATATTAGATTTAGTTAAGTAAGTCCAGGGAGAAGGTTATTTCAGATAATCACATTCACCTGTGGTACACAAAGAACAGAGCATCAGGATGGACAGGATCCAATGATAACAACCCCTGCATCCTAACCACACTCTGGGGTTCCCGAGAGGAGTCGGGTGTGGGCTCAGATCACTGGGAAGGAGAGGCCGAGCACAGGGGCCACAGCAGAGTGTGGGGGTCTGTGGATATTTGGTGCCTGGAGAAACACAGGGAATTTGGAACCCACCAGCATTAACACTCAGACTATTGTCACTCAGTGACAATAAAGATGGTAACGGGAGAAATCTCTCCTTTATGTGAAAAGGAATTATCTTGATTGAAGAAACATTGAGCACACCTGACCTAGCAGGACATAAAATTCTCTAGCAGAGTCTAAGACAGGAAGAGGAAAACACTGATTTGTACTAGAAAAGGAAGTAATAGCTAAAATGTTTATACTAGGTTTAACAAATTTAGTTTAAATATTATAATCACTGTATCACTGTCACTGCCATCCCGTTGCTCATCGATTTGCTTGAGCAGGTACCAGTAACTTCTCCATTGTGAGACTTATTGTTACTGTATTTGGCATATCGAATACTCCACAGGTAGCTTGCCAGGCTCTGATGTGCGGCAGGATACTCTTAGTAGCTTGCCTTGCTCTCCGAGGGGGGACTGAGAAATTGAACCTGGTTGGGCTGCGTGCAAGGCAAATACCCTACCGCTGTGCTATCGTTCCAGCCCAAAAATTATAATAAAGAAGACAATGATCCCCCCAAAAGAGGAAAAATATGTAAAAACAAATGAAAAAAAGAAAGAAAAGAATGTAACCTCTTTTTCTTTTTCATTTTTTTTTCCTTGCTTCACACCTGGTTCTGCACAGGGGTTACTCCTGGCTCTGCACTCAGGAATTATCCCTGGTGGTGCTCAGGGGACCATATGGGATGCTAGGAATCAAACACGGGTCGGTCGCGTGCAAGGCAAATGCCCTACCCTCTGTGCTATCACTCCAGCCCCAAGAATGTGAACTCTTACAGCCCTACTGCCCCTTCAGCTGGGCACAGACCTGTAGACAGGGAGCAGAGCGCCTCCTGGTGGTCACAGGCACCCCTGCAGCTCCCTTCTCAGCAGGTTTGTGTCTGGGGTCACAGGGACTTGCCCTCACTGTGGGTTTCTTGCACAATAATACACGGCTGTGTCCTCAGTTACTGAGTTGCTCAGTTTTAGGAAAACTTGGTTCTTGGATGTGTCCCTGGAGATGCTGACTCGGGACTGAAGACTTGGGTTATAGTCTGTGTTTCCGTTATATAATATAGCACCAATCCAATCCAGCCCCTTTCCAGGGGCCTGGCGGACCCAGTGCACAGCATAGCTGCTGGTTAGAGAGAATCCAGAGACCGAACAGGTAAGGGACAGAGTCTGTGGGGGCGTCACCTGGCTTGGCCCCGACTCCTGCAGCTGTACCTGGGACAGGACACCTGGGGACAGAGACCCACAGTGAGTCACGGGCTCAGAGGACCCATGCCCATCTTGGAGCCTCTGTCCAGGGGATACTCACATCCGGGAGCTGCCACCAGAAAGAGGAGGAACCAGCGCTGATGCACGTTCCTGCCCACAAGGCTCATGATCTCAGACACCGTGTCAGGGGGAGAGGGAGCCCGAGTTGGGGTGCATGTGAACGTGGTTTTAACCCTGGTCCCGAGTGCAGATTTGCATGGGGGAGAGTCTGTAGAGAAAGGAGGGGACCCGGGGGAGGCTGGTGTTTGGGCTCCCTGGGAGGAGGTGCTGACTGTGGCTCAGAGCACTCAGGCCTGTCCCTGGGGCCCTGTCAGAGTCGAGCCTCTTCCTCCAGCACAGGAAACGTTCTGAGGAGCTCTCAGGAAACAGGAATTGCTGGGTGGGGGTGAACGGCAGCTGGGGAGGAAAGTCCTCGTGTCAGGAAACCAGGACCCCGCCTGACAAACCCTCCCGGCCCTGTGCTCCTGCTCCTGGGAAGCTGTGGATCTGCCACAGTCACAGTCTGTCACAGTTTCCCCAATTTTATCCTCATTTAATCATTTGGTTCCTGGGTGAGAAAGTGATTCACAGTAAGCAACACGGTTTCATTGACATTGACATTGAACAATCATATCCTTCAAATTTATTCAGAGAGACTCAGTGGTGCATTTTGAATGTCTAACAGGCACTTTGGAAGGTCCGCAGAATAATAGACCTGCCCGTTGGGGTCACCATGTGAGGGAGGAAGGAATGTAGATTCTAATCCCCAAGTTTCTCTGTCTTGGGAGGGCAGACTGGGCATTGAGGCTGATCCACAGTGAGAAATTCATTAAGAGTCACATCTGCAGTGGCCTTCGTATGGGGCATCAGTACAATGAGGGTCCCTGGGCTCTGGAGGTGCCAGGACAGGGGACTCAGGGAGGACATATATACTCTAGATTCTTACTGTGAAGGGGTCAGTGCTGCCCGTGTCACAGGAGCTCGTCTCCCCTCTACAATGGCTGAGGGGTGGGGAGGAAGTGGGAAACCTGAATGTACATTCAGTGAGTGATGCGGGATCAACCCATCTCGGGGAGCAGGACTCCCAGGTGTAAGGTGAACAGGTAGAGGAAAACTGGGTGCAGGTCAGATGGTAGAGGTCAGTGGGCACAGATTCTGTGTGTCTGAGAGCAGAAGGAAGGAGCCCACTACACAGGTGTAGTAACACAGGATTTATTTTTTAAATTAATTTTATTGAATCACCATGTGGAAAGTTTCAAAGCTTTCAGGCTTATGTCTCTGTTATATAATGCTTGAACACCCGCCACTTCACCAGTGTACATATTCCACCACCAAAACCCCCAGCATACCTGCCCCCCCCGCACCCCTCACCCCCGCCTGCGTAGCTGATAATTTTCACTTCACTTTCTCTTTACATTGATTACATTCCATATTTCAACACAAAACTCACTATTGTTGGAGTTTCCCCCCCCAAAAAAAACAGTCCAGTTAACAAGGAAGCATTTGATAATTCGCTTTTTATTACTGAGAATGAAGAAATATGAAGTCGCGCAGCCACGATAGCGGCTGAGTGGTTTGGGAGTTCTGTATTTTAGTATTTTAGTAACTAAGTCCACAGAGATTTATGTTAGAAATTGCATCGTTTCCCTTCCTGGGGCAGCATAGGGCTATGGCTTAGTTCACAGTCTAGATACATTTCTGTGAGCAGCTGCTGGTACCAAAAGTAGCTGGCCTCTGGATCGTGGTCGATCAGCATCAGAGCGTCCACACAAACGTGTGGCCACCCGGGTCGCATCTCAGCGGAGAGCCTGCCAGTATCATCCCTGTCTCGAGATCTAGCCCGTGTCCCGCTGTAGGACACAGGATTTTTGTTTCTGATGAAGTGACTCCTAGGATAATCCCTACAGGGTCATTAAATTTCTACAAGAGAATAATGTGCCCCTCAGACCCCAATGAAATCATGGTCCCATTATTGAAAACTTCCATCAGGAGGCAGAGAGTGAGACAAACTCCTTCCTGCCCACAGTGGGGATGGAAGATTAAGAGCCACAACCCACAGGACAAGTTGCCCATGGGGTCTTCTGAGAGCTGAGGGGCAGGTCAATCCTGATCTCCACAGGAAGATGATTCATCTGGGCATGAGCAAAGTTTCCTCAGGGGTGAGTCCTCAGCCTCCTGGGTGCCTGCGTCCCTGAAGCTCACCCTACTTCCTCCTGCAGGTGGTTTGTGTCTGGGGCACAGGGCCTTCCCCTCACTGTGTTTCTCATACAATAGTACAGGGCCGTGTCCTCCTCCCTCAGGCTGCTCATTTGCAGATAGAGCTTGTTCTTACTGTTTTCCCTGGAGATGGTGAATCGGCCCTTCACAGAGTCGGCATAGTATGTACCACCATGAGTACTAATGTATGAAATCCACTCTAGGCTCTTCCCTGGAGCCTGGCAGACCCAGTTTATTGCACAGCCACCAAAATTGAATCCAGAGGCTGCACATGAGAGTCTCAGGGATCCCCCGGGCTGCATCAAGTCTTCCCCAGACTCCACCAGCTGCACCTCACACTGGACAACTGCAAACACAAGGACATCCTGGTCAGGAAACTCTCCTCACACAGAGGATCTGCCTCTCCCATCTCTCCCATGCTCCGTGTCTTTGTCATCCATAAGTTACCTCTTAACACAGCCACCAGGAGAAGCCAGCTCAGCCCACACGCCATGTTGGTTCTGTCTGAGTCAGGATTGAGCCCTTGGGAACCGTGAACTGACTCTTCTCCCGGAGCTGGGGCTGGGCTTGGCTGTTTTTTATCACTTTGGAGAGTCGTATTTGCATGTCCTCCTTCTCTATAAGAAGTTCTCTTTGAACTTGTAAATAGAAGAAAGGACTCCCAGGACAGGTGAGGTTCTGGGGTGCCTGTATCCAGGAACAAATTCAGAAGTCTGCTATTCCAGTATGCCATTAATATATTGCAACCAATTTAATTGATATTCTGTAATGTATATATTTTTTATAAATCCTGTAATGTGTACAGTATTACTTCTAATCATGATATAATATGACACAAAAAAGCTTAATGTACTCAAAATACATTTTAAGAGTTGGTCCCTCTATTGGGACAAAAGAAATCCATTGTGTTACTCACACTTGTCACTGTTTTGGGAGCCAATTTTTAAGATAGAATCAGGCGGAAGGCGGAATGGCCAGATCACCGGGCCCTGATACCTGGAAATCCACGGAAGCAAATCCATGTTTCTGCTGTTTTTGTAATTTATCTCAGAGGAGACTCTCTGCATCTCTCTCTTCTGGGAGCTTGCTTTTACGTAAGTCTCTGGATGTTGGCCATTGATGGGAATACACACACCTTGGTTCCTCTGCCGGTACCTTCATAAGTGAGCCCCGTCTGAATGTGTGGAGAGGGGCCTCGAATATGGCTGTAGCTAGGTTCTGGTGGTCTTTGGCTACTGGGAGCTCTGCTTGGGGTGGGGAGGGAAGCTGGAGCCCATCCCCTCCGTGAGGCCCCGGGGAAGACAGCCAGGCGTGCGGGCAAGAGACTCTCTGCAGGGCCCCTCAGAGACAGTCCTGGATGAAAGAAGAAGCTTTGAATTTTTTTCATACTAGCAATTTGGGCAGGTTCAATGAAATGCTCTTTACATGAGTGTCCCAAGATCATTTTCTAGGACCACTAATAAAGATACCTGAGCACTGCAGATAAGTAAGTGGGCTGGAGCGATAGCACAGCGGTAGGGCTTTCACCTTTCACGTGGCCAACCCGTGTTCGATTCCTCCGCCCCTCTCGGAGAGCCCGGCAAGCTACCAAGAGTATGGCGCCCGCATGGCGGAGCCCAGCAAGCTACCCATGGCGTATTCAATGTGCCAAAAACAGTAACAATAAGTCTCACAATGAAAGACGCTACTGATGCCTGCTCGAACAAATTGATGAGCAACGGGATGAAGTGACAGTGACAGTGACTAATATTGATACCTGAGCACTGCAGGTGGGACCAGGACACAGATAGGAATGTTGTGCCCAAGAATAAGATCCCCAACTGTGGAGAGACCAAGTCCACACTTGATAATGCAAAAACAAAGGAACTTTATTACTAGCTGAGTCAGCGGTAGCTCAATCTAGGGTCCAAGTCTCATCCAACACAGTGGAGTCTTGACGAGGACCCCGACTCCAAATGACAAGCAGTTTATATAGGTTTCAGAGTTAAGAAGCAATTTATATACTGGTCTATTTTTAGCATTGGCCCTGTTACTATGGTGGTCAGCAATTAGGCAATGGTTAGGAACAGTTTCTAAGGAGGGGACAGTGATCCCTCATGACTGGCCAGACTCAACTGCCCAATTCCTTGTCTTGGCAAATTACTCAACGGGGAGTTTACCAGAAACTGCAAGTCCTGCTCTGGGGAAACAGAAGCTGAGGCCTCATTGAGACAATGTTAGCTGCAGCTTGTCATGGCATCAGTTTTGCCCTCACAGGAAGTAAACACAAAGCACTTCAGGTGTGCTCCCCAAGTCAAAGAGAAACATAGATTGTCCTTATTTGAATATCATTTTTACATAATGATTAGATATCCATCATTTGAAGAAAATTAAACTTATTTTTTGAACTAAACCACAGTGAGATACACAATTACAAAGTTGTTCATGATTTGGTTTCAAACATATAATGTTCCAACACCCATCCCTTCACCAGGGTACATTTACCACCAACAAATGTGCCCAGTTTCATTCTTGCCCTCCCCCACCCCAGCTGCCTCTATGGCAGGCACTATTTTCTCTCTCTCTCTCTCTCTCTCTCATTCTCTCTCTCTCTGTGTGCCTGGGTTTGTCTCATTGTGGAATTACGGCTTGCAATAAAGATACTGAAAGGTTATCAGGTATATCCCTTTACCTACGTTCAATACTCAGTGTGTGCCCAAAGTGATCAATCCAAACTATTATTGTCACACTGGTGACTTCTCTATCCTAACTGCCCTTTGGCCCACACACACTTGTGTCTCGCTTCAAACCATGCACCAATCCTTCTGGCCCCTGTTTATCCTGGCCTTGGATAATAGCTCATGCTGTTGTTTTCATGCAGCAGAAATGAATGCAGTTATACTATAGCTGTCCCTGTCCTTCTCACTCTTCCACACAGCATGATACTGTTCATGTCCATCCATTTATAAGCATATTTCCTCATATCAGTTTTCCTAGTGGCTACATAATATTCTGTTGTGTAAATGTACCATAGTTTCATTATTCAGTCAACTGTTCCCGGGCAGTTGGGTTGTTTCCAGATTCTGACTATTGTGAATAGTGTTGCAATGAGCATAGAAATGCAGATGGCATTTATGCTGTGTGTTTTGGACACTCAGGGTGGTATTCCTGGATCAAATCTAGTTTTTTGTGGAAAGTCCATATTGTTTTCCAAAATGGCTCCACCAGTGGGCATCTCCACAATGAATGTGAACCCTTTTCTCCCCTCTCCCCACATCTGTGCCAGCACTGGTCGCTCTTATTCTTTTGGATGTGTGCAGTCTCTGTGGTGGGAGATTAAACCTCCTTGTTGCTTGATTTGCATCTCCCTGATGATTAGTGATATAAACTGCTTTTTCATGTGCCATTTGGACATTTAAGTTTTTTCTTTGAGAAAGTTTCTGCTCATTTTTTTCTCCCCATTTTTGATCAGGTTGGATGTCTTTTCTTGTAAAGCTTTACAGTGCATTATATATCCTTGAAATTAGCCAGTTTTTAGATGGGTAATGCATAAATACTTTTTCTAATTTTGCGGGCTGTCTCTGTATCTTGGCCACAATTTCTTTTTATTTGCAGAAAGCTCTTCGTTTAATGAAGTCCCATTTGTTTATCTCTGCTTCCACTTGCTTGGTGTGGTGTTTTATGTTTGAAGGTGCCTTTAGCTTCAAGGTCATGGAGGATTTTGCTTATGTTTTCTTCTATGTGATTTATGAATTCAAGTCTGAGGTTGAGGTTTTTAATCCACTTAATTCTGACTTTTGTGCATTATGTTAGTGAAAGGGCTGAGTTCTTTTTTTTTTTTTTTTACATGTAGATGCCCAGTTTACCCAGCACCACTTCTTGAAGCAGCTTTCCTTGCTCCAGTTCATATTTCTTACTCCTTACTCAAGATTAAATGATCATATATGCAGGGTCTCTGTCTGGATATTCATCTCTATACCATGACTCTGGGTTTTGTCTGTTTTACAATATCATACTCTTTTAATTACTACCATTTTGTACTTCAGTTTGAAGTTGTGAAAGGTGATGCCTCACATCTTTTCCCCAAGAATTGCTGTAACTGGTCGTGAGGATGTATTTTTCCATATGAATTTCAAGAGTGTTTGACCTATTTCTTTGTTATGGGTTCAGCTCCCGGCTAGGTCCCAACTGTCCTTATAACTGATCGGGCCCTGGGTAGCCCAGAATATTGACCTGGTTCTCACCTGTGTGTTAACTCAGAAACAATGGCGGAGCCTCTTTACCCCCACCTGCACAACCAGGAACATATTTTTAATTATTTTTAAATTAGTTTTGTATTTATTTTTAAATTTAATTTAATTTTAATTTTTTTCGTAATAATTTATTGGGCTGGAGCGATAGCACAGCGGTAGGGTGTTCGCCTTTCACGTGGTCAACCCGTGTTCGATTCCTCTGCCCCTCTCGGAGAGCTACCGAGAGTATCGCACCCGCACGTCAGAGCCTGGCAAGCTACCCGTGGTGTATTGGATATGCCAAAAACAGTAACAATAAGTCTCACAATGAGAGATGTTACTAGTGCCCACTGAAACACATCTATGAGCAACGGGATGACAGTGACAGTGATAATATTTTATTACATTTAATATTCTAATTCCATTCCCACCACCATTACACCTTCCCACAACCATATTTTGAATGTTTCCACGCAGACCCCCCAAATCTCCCCCAAAGCTGGACTTAAATGATTCATTTTGTATTGCTTGTTATGAATGATCTACTAAAACTGATCCAAAAAAGTTTTCAGAGAATGTGTACAAAGATTGTTGTATTTTCCTCTGTGCCATTAAACCTTATATAAGAGATATAAGAGATTTCTAACATGTTGTTTAAGGGTGAGACTTGTGTACTTATATATATACATATATACATATATATGTACTTTATATATATGTACTTTTTCTCCCCTAGAAAGGTTCCTTTTTTTTTGCATGCCATCCAATATGCTACTCTTGGTATATCAGTGCTGTAGAGTCTGAGGTGTTTCATAGCCACAAATGTGCACTGTATGTCCGTATACACCCTGTATGTCCATGAAAATCAACAGGAAAATCATTATTTCACTAATGATCATCCTTTCCCCTGTGTAACTTTCCCCTGTGTACCGCCCTGTTTTCCAATATTAATCACCATTGATACACTGACAATAGCTCTTAATTTATAGAATTTCCAATATTTATTTTATCCCTAGAAGTTATTTTAATATCTAGGATGGGTGTTTGTTGACTGATCTTGTTTTAAGTAGAGAAATTAGAAATGAACCTGAATGGGCTGAGAGATATGAGTAATGGCAATTCTGAAGAATGCCAAAGACATGCTGGTGATGTTAATGACAGATGGGTTTGGAGGAAACAGAGCAGAGACCCTAGAGGGATTGAAGGAGAGACAGAGGGAGAGAGGCAGAGTCACAGTAAAGGGATTAACTGATTATAGGTGAGGAATGAGATGAAAGACAGACGGGTTAACTTCAGCTGTGTCAATAGGTAACACATAAAGACAGTGTGTGTGTGTTAGAAGTGGGACTGTGGAACACCAGAGAATTCGTAAATCTCAGAAAGGGCTGGGGAGGCGTAGGAATGGTGAAAAATAAGGTGAGAAAGTGTGGCTCATGGGAATCCTGCTGGTATATTCACTGTTCACTGTGGGAATGATTCCCTATTAGTATGTGAGCTATTCATTCACATCAAATAGTGGATATTTTAGCTTACTACCAAGTACTGCTATTTTCTGTTTAATGTTAGACTTTTTTTCAGGCCAGCTAAGTTAATGAAGGCGTGCACTTTTATGGTGACCCTTCCCTTACCTGCATGCACACACTTTCATACACAAACATGTAGGAAATGAGATGCTGCTATTTCCAGCAGGTACCCGGGGTCCGTGAGCACCACAGCAGGAATCTGAGTTGCTCCATCCACATTGGCGTGGGCAATGCTTGTTCCCCACCCAGGATCAGCGAGTCCAGGTCCTGCTCCCCAGGGAGTCTGGGGACCCTTTTCTGATGTGAAGCCTCAGGCCCAGGACTGAGGAGGGAGCTGAGGAGCTCCAGGGGCCCCTTATAAAGAATAAACCATGTTCATCTGATGTTCAGGCAAGGACTCTTACCCGTGACCAGTTGTGGTGACCTAACTGGGTTTGATACTATTCCTCAGGTCATTCTGGGAGAGATTGCTCCCTGTGCCATGATGCACCCTGGGGGTCATTTGTGTGCAGAAGAGAGTATCAATGGGAAATGCCGTCAGCATTGAAGATTGACCACTGGGCCCACACTCTAAGGGAATGTCTCCCTCTGACACCCTGTGCATGCACGGGATGCTGTTGTCATGCATATCCCATGACTGGGCAGCACCCACCTGGCCCACCTGTGGGAAGGAACATGGGGTCATTATCTATTGTGATGGGGACTCTAACCACAGAAGTGACCACCATTGTGATTTCTGAGGGAAAATATTGCAGACAAAACGAGGAGGCATGTATGGTGGACACATAGTGATGAAGTGATGAAGAGAAGGAGGTGGATGAAGATGACCCGATGCTCTGACCATCCATAAACCTTATTTCTCAGCATGAAGAACAGGTGTCCTCAGCACCCCAGGGACATCATGCCTTAATTCATCTATAGTCCTGCGGATCCCAGGAGACTGACTTTTGGCTCATTGGAGTGATAAATCCAATAAAACAAACAAGGGGGGAAATCAATAATTAACAGGCATGTTTATCTTGTGATCCCTAAGTTACAATCTTTCTTTGCTATAGTCCCGTCAATTAATGTGCCTTATCAAATTCAGAGATATCAGTGGAAATTGTAGTCAGAAACCTAATAACGTTCCCTGGAGAGACATTCGATGAGAGGAAGGAAACCAGTCACCCACAGCTCCTGCTCCTCTGAGATGTTTCCTCTGGGAGTGGGCCGTAGCGCCCCCTGCTGGCCGTGGCCTCCTGCAGTCCTCACTCTCCCAGCAGGGAGGTTTGTGTCTGGGCTCACCCTGACTTCCCCTCACTGTGTGTCTCTCGCACAGTAATACATGGCTGTGTCCTCGGGGGTCACAGAGTTCAGCTGCAGGAAGAACTGGTTCTTGGAGGTGTCTGCCGTGATAGAGATGCGCCCCTGAAATGCTGGGTTGTAGTTGGTACCACCTGTCCAGTACCCCATCCATTCCAACCCTTTCCCAGGGCGCTGGCGGATCCAATGCCAGTAGTTACTGCTGGTGACAGAGCCCCCCGAGACAGAGCAGGTGAGGGACAGGGTCTGGGAGGGCTTCACCAGGCTTGGGCCCGACTCCTGCAGGGTCAGAGCAGACACAGCACCTGGGGACAAGGGGAATCAGTCACTGTCAGTCCCTGCAGTCACTCCCTCTCCTAGACCCTGTCACATCTGGGACACTCACCCAGGGGGGCTGTCACCAGGCAGAGGAGAAGACCCCACAGAATCATCTTCTTCTCGACCACAGCTCTGCCTTCCCCAGAGACTCAGCCCTGAGTGAGGAGACAGCTGTGAGCTCCACAGCCCAGAGAGCATTTGACCCCGGAACCTGAGTGGGATTTGCATGAGGTGACCTAGTCTGTTATAAGGGGAAACTTTCTGACCTTGGATCTCCTTGTCCCACTGGGACGATGAACTCACACACCCTGTCTGGTGGATTGAGCACTTGCCAATGAAGCACATGGAAACAGGTTATAGGAGGCTCCTCACTTATTTTAATAATCTGTCTTAGTCAAGTTAAAATAATCACTATCATCTCAATTTCAAGCTGCTCATGAAAATAGTTTGTATTGTTTATGTTCCATAAAAACATTTTAACATAACGACCATTTAGAATGCTTAGAGTCATAATCATACTTAAATTTGTTTCATATCTGTGTCTCTATAAAATAATATCCAAATAAAAACTACTCTTCTCTGGACTAATTTCTTTCTATAACAAAATTATGACATAGTTGTATCTGATAACTGTTTACAAAGTACATCACTTGTATCACTTGTCATTCCGTTGCTCATCGATTTGTTCAAGTGGGCGCCAGTTAAGGTCTCCATTTGTCCCTGCCACATGCTAGTGTATCCCAATGGCATCTACTCGCTCCAGGAACAGGAAAAGCCCCAAAGCATTTATTCAGAGTCTTGACGAAGAAGTCTGACCATCTCCTAGGTGAGCAGCCACGCGTTCCTTTGACATCCCATGGAATCCAGTTGGTAACAGCTCTAGTCCAGTGGTCATCTCCAAATTTAGAGACAAGGTACAAAGTTGACTAAAAATTCCTGTGTAAGTTTTATTTTATTTTATTTTGTTTTGTTTTAGGACCACACTCAGTGATGCTTGGTTGTAAAACCTAGCTTTGCATTCAAGAATTTCTCCTGGCAATGGCTGTTTCATTCAGGGTAACTCAGAGTGGGGTGGGTGCGGCACTCCCTGACCCAATGGAGCCAGCCCTGGCTGCCGAAAACCTCCAGAACTCAACCGCCGCCATGCTCAAGGCCATTCTCCACATGCTTAGACTGGTCTCACCAAGGAGCCAATCTATTCCTGGACATCTCACACTTTACACCACCAATAAACCAAGAGTAGCACTCCACATTTGATGGGTTTTAAAGTAGAAAAAGCACGACTTTATATGATCTTAGTGGGAAATATGTTTATACATACACATATATATGTGTGTATATGTATATAAGTACACAAGACTCAACCTTTAACAACATGTTACTAATCTCTTATAGAAAGGCTTAATGGCTCTTTTGTGAAAACAACAATCTTCACACATGTTCTAAGAAACTGGTTTTTTTTTGGTCTAATTTTTAGTGGATTATTACTAACAAGCAATACTGTAGCACTGTAGCACTGTAGTTCCATTGTTCACTAATTTGTTTGAGCAGGCACAGTAATGTCTCCAGTGTGAAACTTGTTACTGTTTTTGGCATATCAAATATGTCATGGGTAGCTTTCCAGGCTCTGTCATGCGGGCAGGATACTCTGAGTAGCTTGCCGAGCTCTCTGAGAAAGACGGAGGAATCGAACCTGGGTCGGCTGCATACAAGTCAAAAGCCCTACCCACTGTGTTATCGCTCCAGTCGAGATAAGCAATACAAAATAAATTATGTTAGCTCTGCTTTGGGGGGCAGGGTTTGGGATTCAGGATAGAAACATGGTAGTAGGAAGATGTAATGGTGGTGGGATTTTTTTTTGAATAAAGTGTAATCAAATATTGTGAACAACTTTATAAAAATAAAATTAAATTAAAAAAGAAGAATTACTCCTGGCAGTGCCAAGGGGAACCATCTGGGATAAAGGCGGTGACTCCTGTTGATGAGCCCAAGGACAGCACCCTTCAAATTGTACTATCACTCTGGCTCTCTGACTTTTGCTTTTTGGGTTTGGGGTTTAAGTGCATTCTCACAGGGCAGACATTTCTTATAGGCTACATTTAAACTATTCCATATGTCTCCTTTAATTTTTTCATGGAACCTGTAGTTTTTCTAACTTTCAAAAATAAGTCTACAGGGGGCTGGAGCAATAGCACAGCGGGTAGGGCGTTTGCCTTGCACGCGGTCAACCTGGGTTCAATTCCCAGCATCCCATATGGTCCCCTGAGCACCGCCAGGAGTAATTTCTGAGTACAGAGCCAGGAGTAACCCCTGTGCATTGCTAGGTGTGACCCAAAAATCAAAAAATAAATGAATAAATAAATAAATCTACAGCTGCCATGTCTCAGTGTTTCCACTGAAGTCACTCTGCTTCTGTCCATATCTGCGCATCTTTCATCTATATCAGAGATTCAGTGTCCCTGCTCAGGGTCCTGCTGTTCCCACCCTCGTTGCCATCCACCAGTGACACAGACGGTTCTGTTGCTCCGTCAGGTTCCTCCGCCAGCGAGCAACATTCAATGACACTGAAGTGGAACAAGTGTCCCGGGAGGAGTGGATTTCTGGAGACGATTGAAGGGCATCTGACAGACCCTTTCCCCAAATCCCTTGTCACTGCAGACCCCGGCACGAGCTCACTCTGAACTGACCTGTTCATACTTGGTCACGGATGGAAACACTGCTCTCTCTCTCTCTCTCTAATCTTTCTCTTCCCCTCTCTTTCTCTTTCTCTGTCTGTCTCTCTCACCTTTCTTTTTTTTTTATTTTTGGGTCACACCTGGCAATGCACAGGGGTTACTCCTGGCTCTACACTCAGGAATCACCCTGGCGATGCTCGGGGGACCATATGGGAGGCTGGGAATCAAACCCGGGTCTGCCGAGTGCAAGGCAAATGCCCTACCCGCTGTGCTATTGCTCCAGCCCCATCTCTCTCCTTTCTTACTTAAAACACAGTGATTTAGAAAGTTCTTCACAATAGAGTTTTTTCAGATATTCAGCATGCCAACACCAATTCCACAACCAATGTGTTTGTCCCTCCACAAAGATCCCCAGTTCCCACCCCCAAGCCACCTCGCTGAGCAGGCACTAATTAATTGACTTTACACTGTTACAACACTTGTCTCCTAAATGCTGCTACAATCCCAGCCTGAGGATTTCCTGAGCTGTTAGGTGCACTTGGGCCTTTTGTGGTAGTGTTTCACTCATGAGCCCATTGGGCTTCCACTCAATGTTCCCATCTAATTGCGCATTTCTCTGGGGTTGGCAGCCCTGTGAAGTTTGCGGCTGTTGCACAGTTGCGTAGGTGGCGGCAGACCTCAGGCTTTGAGCTGGGACACTCAAGTGCAGGTGATTATCTGGCCTCTCTGAGATCAATCCTGAAGAGGAGCCATTTTCTTGCAATGGAGAGAGCCAGATGTGGGTGGGTCAAGCACTGGGCCTTGGCCAGGGAAGGGACACCATCTGTCCCCATCCCACCCAGGGTCAAGAGATCTTAGTCGGGGGCAGTTGAGTTTTCCTGGGATGAGTCAGTTGCAAATGTCTCTCTGAAATGCTGCCACCTCAAGCAGTTGGAGGTGTGAGACCCTGTTGTTGGCACGGGGAACTGACTTGGGGTATGTGCTTGACAGGACTGACCCTCCTTCTGTCTCCCTGTCCCCAGTGGTCCCCAAAGTTGGTGTTCTATCACCTGGGCATCGCAAGGTGAGACGGAAGGCAGAGAAGCCCCACAGGGTGAAACTGACCTTGTTCCTTTCCACTTTGACCCCAGAGCTGCAGAGCCTAAGGTCGTGAGCAAGTGGTCCTGGGAAGAGTGTTGGCACCAACCACGTCGGAACCCCAAGAGGAGCCACCACTGCCCTGTGCTGAGGGAGCCTGAGGAGTTGGGAGGGAAGGGAGTCAGAGACCAGTGGTTGTGTTCATTAAAGGAGAAATGGAACCGATGGGCACCTTAGAGTGGGAAGCAAGTAACTAGTAGCACTTTCCCTACAGAGCTCAAGCTTCTGTCTACATGTAAAACGTGAGTCAGGAGGAGCAGCATGCAGGCCTGGGAGGAGAAAGAAATCAGAGAATCATGTGACTTGCTCAACTTGAAGTGTGTGTTGTTGGAAATCCACAATGCTTGTCCAGTGCTGATCACACACTTAGAACCAAAGTCACCTTCTGTGCTTGGTGCAAACATTCTAGATTGTCAGTGAAGTCTCATATGTGGAATTGTGAAGACGGTGAATCATGGGGTGTTTGGATTTGGGACACTCCCCTTCTGTGTCTTCACAGTGCGTGTTGCTCTCCCCTCAGCCTCTCTGTGCAAACTGCACAGTCTAGGGTGTAGTTCCAACTTCCACAGCACAAACATAAACCAGAACTGACACTCAACTCATAACACGTACTAATTTCTCAGGTGGCTCACCGAGTTTGAGACCTACAGACTTACCTCCCAAAGATGAGCCTTGGGTACGTACAAGTAATGCTTTTTGTACAAGAAAAGCATTAATCTGAGAGTTGCTTGTGTGGTTGTACTCACTATAGCATGAGGCACAGCAACAAGATGCACACACAGTGCTCGATCCCAGCCCTCGATTCCATTTTTGCCTTCTTCCATTCCCCTTCAAGTCTGTTCTTCAGTGCCTTCATTTTAGTTGGAATGATGTTTTTCTTTTTTGTTTGTATTTGTTTTGGGGCCAAACCCAGTTTAGTTCTTAATTCTGGCTCTGTACCCAGGGGCAGGCTTCTGACGGTCTTGGGTTCACATGGGATGCCAGAATCAAACCCTGGTCGGCCATGTGTAAGGCCAGCACCCTGCCCACTGTATCATCCCTCCAGGCCTCAAATAATATTTTCATTAACTCCTTTATTCCTTCACTGAGAGTTTTGAGTCTTCTGTCAGTGTTTTCTTAGGCTCAGTGACCACTGAAAGAAGTGTTACTCTCAGGTCTTCCACAGAGAGCATCCAATGTTCGGATGTTCCTGAGTGTTTACCTGATTCAGTCCTCACCCCTTGAAATCATAGTATTTCTCTGTTTTTCATTATTCCTGTTGCTTCTTGGGATCTAGGGGTCTAGGTGATGGGTGATCTGGACATGGATTTGTGCTTTGCTCACAATATCTGACCAGTGCTGAGGCTCTAGAACTTTGTGACTGTGACGTAATCTCAGTGTGACTGTCTGGGCCTGAGCTAGGTTGGAGTGAGCAGGGTGGGTTCTGGTGCTGGTCAGGGCCTCACTGGTAAACTATGTGTTTGTTATCGGAATATACATAAATGATCACACACTGGAATGAAATCTGGCGCCTAGAGATAAATCCTTAGAATTACCACAGTAATTGTTGGCAAGTTGTTGTTTGAGTGGTCAAGCAGAGCAAGGAAAGCACACAAATAAAGAATAAAAATAAACTGAATCTATGACTCACATCGTCTACAGAATTTTACTGAACTTTCGTTAATGGCCTGGAGATTGGGCCAAAGTCTTTATGAATATTGAGGAAAATGTAGGCAGAACTCTCCATATTGATCAGAGAGGTATAGTTAATAGTTTGACTCTGATTGGAAATCACATCTAAAAGTAAAATCTAAGAAACAACCAAAAAACCAATCAGTTTTGAGGCTGGAGCAATAGCACAGCAGGTAGGGCATTTGCCTTGCACGTGGCCGCCATGAGTTCGAGTCCCAGCATCCCATATGATCTCCTGAGCACCGCCAGGGGTAATTTCTGAGTGCAGAGCCAGTAGTAACCCCTGTGCATAGCCACGTGTGACCCAAAAAGCAAAAAACAACAACAACAACAACAACAAAACAAAACAAAAAACAATCAGATTTAAAGATTTTACATGGCAAGGCAAACTACACTAAAAGAAAACAGATGAAAAGGGAAGAAATGTTTACCCATCACACATCACAGTTACAACCCTAATGTCTAAGATACTGATGGCACTCACAAAGGTCACACCAGGAAATCCTTGACTGCAAGTCCCCCATCATAACATGCTGTGGGGACATGCACAGAGACTGCCCTAGAGAGGACATCCCCATGGGCTGTAGGCATAGGAAGTGTTTATCAGCACTTACTGTCAGGGAAACGTCAATCAAGACAGTGTTAGATCCTCTCAGCCGAGCGAGAATGGCTGATATTGAGACTGGAAACAACCAGTGTGTGTTGGGCATTACCCAACAAGGAACTCGCTTTCAAGGTTGGTTTGGAATGTGATGTTTGGTTCTAATCTTGAAAAATAGTAAGGGGATTCTCAAAGAAAAAAAAGTGAAAACAAAGTTTCCACAATATGAATAGTTTTGTAACTTTGTGATTAGTGGTGATTAAATAAATGTTTTAATTAAAATAGTTTCAAAATGACCATGTGTTTTCACCCAGCTCACTACACCCAAACCTGAAAACATTAATTTGAGAAAAAATATGTGAATATATGCTTGTTGTAGTGCTTACAATAATGGCAGAGACATGTAAACTATCCTAATTCTTCATAACAGGCTACCTGCTGATTGTTGTTTCATTTAATGTCTATGCAAAACACTAGCAAATTTCTATAAAAAGTGAAAATAGAATTTCCATATAACCCAGTGATTCCAATTTTGGCATCGCTACCCAAATCTGAAAACATCAATTTGAGAAGATATAAGTAAATACAATTTCATAGCAACATTTAACATACTGTCCAGGACATAAAAATAATCCAAATGCCTAATCACAGTTTCACAGATAAGAAGTTATGGTATATGATCACAGTGTGCACTCTGCAGCTATAGGAAAACACGATATCACAGATTGCTGCAACATGGATGGGATTGAAAAATACCAGATTAAATAAAGTCCAGGGAGAACGATAAATGTGGATAATCGCATTCATCTGTGGCACACAGAGAACAGAGCATCAGGATGGACAGGATCCAATGATAATGGCCCTGCATCCTAACCACACTCTGGGGATCCCGAGAGTAGTCAGGTGGGGACTCAGGTCACTGGGAAGAAGAGGCCAAGCACAGGGGCCACAGCAGAGTGTGGGGGTCTGTGGGGACTTGGTGCTGGGAGAAGCGCAGGGAGTTTGGGACCCACAAGCATCAGTTCTCAGACTATTTCCTGAGTTAAAAATAACAAAAATAAAAGATGGAAAACTCTTATTTGTTTAAAAGTATTTTTTTAAGATGGAAAATTAAGACACACACAGAAATCTCAGACCTGAGCAACTTGCAGCAGAGATGGCCCGGGACTTTGCAATAGGCCTTCTCAGCTGGGTCGCTCCAGACGGGGCAGGTGCCGTCCCACCGCCTGCCCTCTAAGAGCCCCAGTGGTTGCCATCTTCTAGAAGCCAGCAAGAAGCACCAGCTCCCACGTGGCCACGATCAAGAGACACACAGAATTTCAGACACGAGCAACCTGTGGCAGCAATTTCTTCAGACGCTAATTATTAAAATCTTAGAATTCCTAAAGTGAGAACGGCCACGTGACATTTCGTGATATCCATAACAAGGAATACAAACACGTTGTCTAGCAATTGCATTTTCAGCAATATTAGGGGAGGTATGACTGGTCTCAAAATATTGAAGGTAACTAAAGTAGAGAAAGGATACCTTGCAAATTGTCTGCCACACAGTCAGAGGTAAGTATTGAAAGGAGGGTTGAATAATGGGGATTTTGGTGGTGGGAAATGTGCACTGGTAAAGGGATGGGTGTTGGATAACCGTACAATTGAAGTGCAAACATAAAATTTTTGTTATTGTATCTTACGGTGAATTAATAAAAAATAAAGATTTGAAAATTAAAAAAAATAAAATAAACTGTTCTTTCAAAAAAAAAGGAAAATCAAGATCTTACATAACAATACATGAGTCTCCAGTAGACAATGAGACAGAGAATAAACAATTTTGAACTAGAAGAGAAAGTAACGACTAAAACTTATATATGTGGTTAATGTAATATTCATTTTGTACTTAAACAAAAAGAGGAAAAAGTGAGCCCTTAAAGCCCCTCTCCCCGTGCCCTGAATGCCTTTAGCAGAGCGCCCCCTCATGGTCACACGCACCCCTGCAGCTTCCCTGTCTCCCTCAGTAGGTTTGTGTCTGGGCTCACAGGGACTTGTCCTCACTGTGTTCCTTGCACAATAATACACGGCTGTGTCCTCAGTCACTGAGTTGCTCAGTTTTAGGTAAACTTGGTTCTTGGCGGTGTCCCTGAAATACATCATGACTAGCGACCAACTTGGGTTATAGAATGTGCTTTCATCATACCCTATAGCACCAATCCTTCTGGCCCCTGTATTTTCTGCCCTTGGATATTAGTCAATACTATGTTTTTATTATCAGCACGGGAGTTTTGACCTGCTCCGTTTCAGACTTGGGCCGGATCACCCCTCCTTAGGCAACCTGGTGGTCTTCCGCTCCTAGAGGGTCACCATATCGATGCCGAACTCAGTGCTGACACCCAATTGGCATAGCGCACTACAGCCTGGAACTCTTGGACTCAAGCAATCCTCCAGTCTCAGCCTCCTGAGTAGCTGGGACTACAGACGTGCACCACCATGCCTGGCGGATAGGGTGTTTGCTTTGCACGCAGCCAACCAAGCTTTGATTCCTCCGTCCCTCTCAGAGAGCCTGGCAAGCTACAGAGAGTATCCCATCTGCACAGCAAAGCCTGGCAAGTTCCCTGTGGCATATTTGATATGCCAAAAACAGTAACAAGTCTCACAATGGAGACATTACGGGTGCCTGCTCAATCAAATCGATGAACAACGAGATGACAGTGCTACAGTGTTACTATGTTTTTATAACCCACAAATGAGTGCAGTCATTCTACCTCTGTCCCTCTACTTTTTTTTTTTTTGCTTTTTGGGTAACACCCGGCAATGCACAGGGGTTACTCCTGGCTATTCACTCAGGAATTACTCCTGGTGGTGCTCAGGGGGCCATATGGGATGCTGGGATTCAAACCCAGGTCAGCCGTGTGCAAGGCAAACTCCCTACCAGCTGTGCTATCACTCCAACCCCTGTTCTTCTACTTTTGACACATTTGTTTCATTATGATATTTTACATGCCATCCAAATATAGGAAAATTTAATGACATCATTTTTTCTAACAGCTGCACAGTATTCCATTGTGTAGATGTACCATAGTTTCTTTATCTGGGTATGTGTTCTCCGGAACTTGGGTTGTTTTTATATTCTGGTCATTGTGAATAGTGCTGCAATGAACATGGAGTACAGATGGTATTTCTACTGTGTTATAGGGCCCCCAGTGTATACTCCCAGAAGTGGTATTGCTGGGTCAAATGGGAGTTCAATTTCTAATCTTTAGAGGATTTTCCACATTGTTTCCCAAAAGGCTGACCAGTCGGCATTTCCACAAACAATGAAGAAAATTCCCTTTCTCCCGAATCCATACTAGCACAGGTTCTTCCTGTTCTTTTACAATGTGTGACAGTCTCTGAGGTATGAGATGATATCTCCTGGTTGTTTTTATTTGCATCTCTCTGCTGATTAGTGAGGTTGAGTATTTTTTTCATGTGCATTTGGCCCTTTGAACGTCTTCTTTGAGGAAGTTTCTATATATTTCCTCTTCACATTTTTGATGGAGTTGGATTTTTTCTTGTAAAGTTCTACCAGTGCTTAATGTTTCTTTTCTTTTCTTTTTTTATGGTTTGTCATAGTCTTCATTTTTTATTATTTAAATATTCCAAGCAAAATCTGATGGGACTTGACTTACTGCTTTTTCTGCACCAAATAATAACAAGCCTGTACACTTTTAAAATATTCTTGTGAATAAGAAAAAAAGAAAATTAAAGGAAATTTATTTATAACATACTTCACAAGTCACACCCATGCATCAGAACCTCAGTTGTCTAAACTATTCCAAGCCAACAAAGAGAGTCCTGAAGGATGGCTTCTCTCCAACCTTCTGGCATGTCTCCAGCTTTTGGTTCCTCAGTTTGTCTGGACAGTTGACTTAGGAAATACCTGTGTTCCCGTTCCTCAGAATGGCTAACACTGCTCAGCAGAAAATCAAGTCCGACAGAACAGGCTTCATTCCAACAAAGCACAATGGTGTCCACATCCATCTGGGATTGTGAAATCCTTGCCCCTGCTTTCCATAGCTCACATAGTTGGCACTTGGTTTCCAGGGAGGCTTGCATCACCTCTCTGTCCAATTGGCTCTGAAAGGTGGCGGTCGCCATGCTGCCGCAAGAGGGAAAAGGCCCAGGGACAAAAACTCTTCCCTTCCCAGAGCTGCATTGGGCTATGCCTTAGTTCACAGTCCAGGAG
>JASTTN010009199.1:0-14133 GCA_030324115.1 Sorex maritimensis | reverse complement strand
TTTACCTACTTTCAGCATGTAGTTCTTATCCAGAGTGATCATTTCCAACTGTTACTGTCATAGTGGTCCCTTCTCTATCCCAATTGCCTTTCTCCCCAGCCCTTGAGGCAGGCTTCCAACCATGGATCAATCTTCCTGGCTCTTGTTTCTACTGTCCTTGAGCATTAATCTCATATTATATTTTTTATCCCACAAATGAATGTAATTATTCTATGCCTGTCCCTCTCCTTCTGCCTCATTTCACTCAGCATGATATTTTTCCATGTCCATCCATTTATAAACAAATTTCATGATTTCATTTTTCTGATGGCTGCATAGTATTCCATTGTGTAGGTGTCTATATTTCATCCAGTCATTTGTTCTTAGACACTCAGGTTGGTTCAGATTTGGCTATTGTGCATACAATATTTTGATGTAGTAATCATAAGCATACAAATATATTTCCAAATTCGTGTTCTGGGTCTTTTGGGATCAATGCCTAGAGTGGAATTTCAGGATCAAATGGAAGCTCAGTTCTTTGTATATTGAGTAGTATTCAAGTTTTTCCCAACGGGGTCAATTTAGTTGCTATATACACCAGCAGGTTATGTTGATTCTATTTCCCCCACATCTTTGATAACACAGAATGTTTGGGTTCTTTTTGAGGTCTGCCCTTCTCCCTGTTATGAGATACATCTCATTATTTTTTTAATTTGCATTTCTCTGATAAGTGCTGAGGAGACTTTGTTTATTCAGTTCTCTGCCTCAAAGTCTACTTTAAGGATGTATCTATTTAAGACCACCATTTATTTGGGGTTAATTTTTTTCTTGTTATGTTCTACAAGTGCTTTATATATGTTTTATTAATTCTACATCACATGAGGGGTGGGAAGATATTTTCCCCCAATTCTTTGGTTTTCTTTTGAATCTGGTTAATATGTCATTTACATCGTTTGGGCCATTTAAAACAGAGAGACTGACAACTCACAGTATGATATGGGTGAACATTTTGGCTCCATGTTCATCCCCAAAAAATTAGTTTACAGAAGGGAAATTGAAACAAGAAGAAATAGATCATGCGTTTGAACTCAGCTGAGAATAACCGCGTGTTGGCGACACAAAACATGTGTCACAAGCTTACCACAAACACAAACACAAAGTCACCTGCAATGTTGGTTGCACAAACAGCGGAGAGAGTCGGTGAGTCTTCAGATGGAATTGCAATCAATGTAGGTGAATCATTGCAGGTTCAGAGTAAGGACACACCCTATGTGTGTTCACAGCACAGAGCCTCACTCAGCCTCTGTGCATATAGCAAGGTCCTAGAATGTGGTGTGTTTTTCACAAGCACACGGTTAAATAAAACTGACTCTGGATTCACTCCCCACTGCCTTCTCAGAGAGTTACCAGGTCTCAGCACTTCCCCTTCAGACTAATATGAGGTACTTTTTGTGTCTCCTGGAAACCCGAAAGCATTAAAAATGGAGATGAACATAGATAGTCTTATTCATGGCAGCACCAAGTACAGTAGCCAAGACTCACATGCAACACAAAACCGCAGCGTTCAGCTCTGTGTTTCCTCATTCACCTGTGAAGTCCGTTCTTTCTCTCCTTCAGTTCTGTTTGAAGGACAGTTATCATTGTTTCCTTCCTTCTCTCACTGAGATTCCTGAGTCTCCCTGTCAGTGTTTTCTTCAGGTCAGAGAGCACTGAGAGGATTATTGCTCTCCACACACCCACAGAGCATCGGATGTTCTGATGTTCTTACCAGGATTCATTCCATGTTCATTAAAACAATAGAATTATGTTTTCATTGTCTCTGGTGCTCTGTGAGAGCTGAGCCTGTAAGTGTCAGGTTGTCTGTGCATGGATTGGGTGAAGTTTCTCACTCTATTCAGCTAGAGCTGTGACTCTAGTAACTGCTGGCAGCCACAACGCCTGTGGTATTTTCTCAGTGGGCCTGGGAGGGCCAGAGGTTCGTTGGCAGGAATAACTGTGGGTTCTGGTGCTGATGGGGCCTCACTGAGACCTGTGACATGCCCTGGGGAACAGGCTTTAAATAATGTCATCAAGCTGTAGAAATTAATCTGTGAGTTTCAGGAATATAAACTGTCAGTTCAACTGTATAGAAAGAATTGAAAGCCCATAATAAATCCTTGGATCTTTTATGGTGAATCTTTGGGAAAAGATTACATCCTATGGAGTGAAGAAAGGAAAATTTCTTCAACAAACAGTGTTGGGAAAACAACACTACATATAAAGCAGCAATAAGAAGTAGAATTGAATCCATATCTCAATCAGATATAGAATTTAATAAAAAGTGGAATTATGGTCAGCTTTGGCAGCAGAACCCTTAAACTACACAGAAGTAATTCTTGGCTGGTTTCTCCATGAGGTCTTAGAGGGCTCATCTATAGTTGCACTCCATTGGCAAAGACAAAGAAACTGAACTAAATACATGGAACTAAATCAATTAAAAGATTTTAACCGTAATATAAAGAACATTAAAATTAAAATACCATACAGAATGAGGGAAATGTGTACCCACCGAAGCTCAGATCTAACCTAATATCTAAGATATCCATAGCACTCACGAAGCTCAACCTCAGAACCAATCACCCACTATAAAATGGTATGGAAAATAAACAGATACTTTTCCGAAAGAAACATTCCAGTGGGCTGTAGGCATATGAAAAGGTGTTTATCAACACTTAGTATGATGGAAATATTAATATAAAGGTCAATGCAATCATTTCTCCCCAGTGAAAATGGCTTATGTCAAAATTACTGGAAACAACCAGTATTGTATTATTAACAAAGAAAATACTTTTTCTATGTTTGTGGGGACATATCTATGGAAGACCCTATGAGATTTCTTAAAAGAGTGAAAACAAGAATCTCAAAGTTACAAGTGATTCTATGTTTGATAACTTTACCCAAGCATTAAAAAAGACATTTGAGAAAATATATGTAAACAAATGTCAGTTGTAGCATTTAGAATAGTTGCTAGGGCATAAGAACAATCATATAGCTTAATGACAGTTTCATGAATAAAAAGTTGTGGTGTATGTACACAATATGATAATATGCAGTTATAAGAAAATACAAAATATTCGTATTTTCTACACCATTGAAAGAACTAGAGAATATCAGATTAAGTGAAGTTTGTTGGAGGGAGAAGGACAAATTCAGACAATGTCATTCATCTGTGGTACACAGAGAACAGAGCGTCAGGATGGACAGGATCCGATGATAACGGCCCCTGCATCCTAACCAGACTCTGGAGTTCCCAGGTTCCCAAGAGGAGTCGGGTGGGGGCTCAGATCACTGGGAATAAGAGGCCGAGCACAAGGCCTACAGCAGAGTGTGGGGGTCTGTGGGGTTTTGGTGCTGGGAGAAGCACAGTGAGATTGTGATCCAAAGCATCAACAATCCTGGGTCCTAGTGAAGATTTGCATAGGGGGGGCTCTGTAGAGAAAGGAGGAGACCCAGGGGAGGCTGGTGTGTGGGCTTCCTGGGAGGAGGTGCTGACTGTTGCTCAGAGCACTCAGGCCTGTCCCTGGGGCCCTGTCAGAGCCGGGCCTCTTCCTCCAGCACAGGAAACATTCTGAGGAGCCCCCAAGAAAAGGGAATTGAGGGGGGGGAATTGGCGGCGGGGAGAAAAGCCCCCATGTCTCAGGTCCCTGATGACCAAACCCAGACCCCCCCCCCCAGGACCTCTACCCTGTAGACAGGCCCCTGGCGCTCTGTGTTCCTGTGCGGTGGCTCCTGTTCTCCCACTGTGAATGCAAATCCCGGGGCCCAACAGACACTGTGATTGTCCCTGTGAATTCTGAATTGGCTGAATCCAATCCATGTCAATCAGATTTCACAGTGTTTTTTCAGTCATTTTCCTTGAATGAAAATCCCTTTTCCTCGTGCAGCTTCACTCTGAAAGATTCAAGGCAGTTCTTTGAGTGGATTTGTTCTTTCTCACTGGTGTTGAATCTACTTAGGGACAAGGAAGATTCCTCACCTAGTGACCTTCCTAGTGTGGTTGGTCTGGCCAGGAGCACCTCAATTCGCTCCATCCTATATGTAACTCAGCACCCAAAAGATGACTGTGAACCTCATTATCCTGTTATTGGGGTCATCATTGAGATCATCATTGAGATCTAAAAAGAGATCGTGGAGAGTCCTCAACCCACAAACTTTTGTGCCTGGAACCTGATCTTAGTGCTCAGACTCACACATTTTACAAGGGCACAATGTGTTGGCCCTGAACAGCAGCAGGCATGGCTCTCCACCCACTCCCAAATGCATGGAACCTAGATACAGGCTGTGTCACATATGTGTACCTGGTAATTGCATAGTGAACCTGAGGGTTGAGTTAAATCTAAGGGGCCAGAAAAATATGCTCTAAAGTATTATGTTTAAAAAGTCAACATTAAGGATCACACGTAGTCTACACACTCAGCAGGGTTTACAAAATTCTGCTAGGTTAGACACAGAGACACACAAACACCAATTCGGACAATGTGAGGATTGAGATGAATGACATTACACCTCAGGTACCAAGTGGCTATAGGATTCATAAACACTATTCTGTATAAGCATGTGCCTCACTGTGCCTGTCCCCAGGTGTCCTGTCCCAGAGCTCCTGCAGGCCAAGACAATGAATCCCCACAGACTGGGCCCACCTGCACTGTCTCTGTACTTTCTACAGTCAGAAGATTCCAGGGGAACTTCCCTGGAAACTTCCCCCAGAACTCAGGAAGGGTGCTGGAGTGCCTGCAGAATGTTGGGAATATTTCCTAAAGCTGCTTCACCAAGACCAGCAGGACACTTAATTAAATTTATCAAAAATTTTCACATATCAATATTATTAATATATCACCCACCAAAATTCTGAAAGTTTTACACACCAATATTAACTCTAGATTAACAATTTTTGTTTTATTTTCACCTAATTAAATTAAACATGTTTCTTTTCCCCAATGTTCTTGACTCATGTTGTGGCTGTTTCACTCCTTCAGTTGTAGAACAATTAAAATATTATGATTTTCAGGACTGAAGTGATAGCAAATGGGTAGAGTGTTTGCCTTGCATGCAATCAACCAGGGTTCGATTCCCAGCATCTCATATGGTATCCTGAGCACTGCCAGGAGTAACTCCTGAGTGCAGAGTCAGGAGTAACCCCTGTGCATCGCTGGGTGTGTCCGAAAAAAAGAGCAAAAATATTATATTTATAATTGACTTGTAATTATGATTTATAAGGAACTACGAGTTCCCTAAGTAAAGAATTAATGGTGCCCTTGTGATTTTAAAGAGATGACTTTGGAAAGTCGCCAGACCAGTAGAGCTGCTTCAGGGGGTCAGTATGTGAGGGGAGAGAGGAACATAGATTCTAATCCCCAAGTTTCTGTCTTGGGAGGGCAAACCAGAAATTGAGTGGAACCACAAGGAGAAAATCATTAAGAATCACATCTGCAATGGTCTCCATATGGAGTCTTAGTGTAAGGAGGGTCCCTGGGCTCTGAGGTGTGGCATATCTGGGGGTGCCGGGAGAGTGGGGGCTCAGGGAGAGGATCAATGCTCTCGGTCCTGCATCTTGTCTCACTGTGGAGGGGTCAGTTCTGCCCATGTCACAGGACCTGGCCTCTCCTCTGTAAAGGTTGAGGGGTGGACAGAGGATGGGAAAACCTGCATGTCCACTTAGTGAGTGGATGGGGGTGAGAGTCAGCCCATCCCAGAGCAGGACTCCCAGGTGTAGGGTGACCACATAGAGGCTACCTGGGTGCAGGTCAGAGGGTAGAGGTCAGTGGGCACAAAGTGTGTGTCTGAGAAAAGAAGGAAGGAGCCAGAACAAAGACGAGTGGATGGCAGGATTCTGTTTTCCAACAAAGTGACTCCTACCAGAAGACCATGATAACTCCTACAGGGTCATTTTAATTCTACAGGAGAATAATGTGCCACTCAGGCCCCAGGGAAGTCATGGTTCTGTCACTGGAATCTTTTAATCAGAAAAGAGAGTGTGCTAGTCGTTACTGCCCACAGTGGGGATGGAGGACTCAGCCAGAACCCACCAGGAGGGTTGGTGTCATCTGACAGCTGAGGAGCAGGTCAGTCCTGATCTCCATAGAAAGATGATTCATCTGGTCATGAGCAATGTTTCCTCAGGGGAGTCCACAGAGCCTCCTGGGAACCTGCGCCCCTGAAGCTCACCCTGCTTCTTCCTGCAGGTGGTTTGTGTCTGAGCCCACAGGGCCTTCCCCTCACTGTTTCTCACACAGTAGTACAGGGTCGTGTACTCCTCCCTCATGCCGCTCATTTTCAGAGAGAGTGTGTTCTTGCTGTTGTCTCTGGAGATGGTGAATCGTTCCTTCACAGAGTCAGCATAGTATGTGCTAACACCACCATTACTGATGTTTGAGACCCACTCTATGCCCTTCCCTGGAGCCTGGCGGAACCAGCACATTCCATAGCTGCCAAAATTGAATCCAGAGGCTGCACAGGAAAGTTTCAGGGACCCCTGGGCTGCATCAAGTCTTCCCCAGACTCCACCAGCTGCACCTCACACTGGACCCCTGAAAACACAAAGATATCCTGATCAGGAAACTCTCCTCACACAGAGGATCTGCCTCTTCCATCTCTCCCATGCTCCGTGTCTCTGTCTTCCATGAGTTACGTCCTAACACAGCCACCAGGAGAAGCCAGCTCAGCCCACATGCCATGTTGGCTCTGTGTGAGTCATGATGGAGCTCCTGGAAACCCCTGAACTGACTCCTCTCCCGGAGCCGGGGCTGGGCTGGGCTGTTTTCATCACTGTGGGGAGTCTTATTTGCATGTCTTCCTTCTCTATAAAAAGTTCTCTTTGAACTTGTAGAGAGAAAGGAGGACTCCAGAGCAGGTGGGGGGGGGGGGGTTCTGAGGGTGCTTGTGACCAGGAAAAGATTCAGAAACTCTGCTATTCCAGTATGAAATTATGATGTGATGAACAATTTAATTTATGTTTTCAATATTTATTTTTATATAAGTGCTGTAATTACTTCTATTTCATGATATAATATGACACATTAAAGGTCAAATGATTTGTACAATATACTTAAAATAGGATTTAATTATTAGTACCACTATCTACAGAAAAGGAATCCACTGAGTCACTCACTATTGCTAATGTTTTGGAAAGCAAGAGTTAAAACAGAATCAAGAGAAAGTCAGGAAGTCCAGATAACAGGATCCTCGTGTCTGGAAATCCACTGAAGCAAGCCCTGTATCAGCTGTCTTTGTTCTTTCTCCCAGAGGAAATACCTCTGTGGTTAAAGGTATTTGTTCAGATTACTTATGGCCCACGGATGCGTAAGAGCATAGCTCAGGTAGACTAAGTTAGAAAATGGACCTAAGAATGTCGTTCTCCTGATGATTCCTGGTTCTAAGCAACAACTCTCAGTGTGTTGGACTTTTGGAGCTTCAGTACACTAGGGTGTTAGTCCCTTGAGAAACACCATTTCTCTCTTCAGTCTGTCTGTCTGTTCATACAGCATCTCATGGTTGGTCCTTGGTCCATATGTTCCTTTTAAAATTTTCATGGTACCTGTAGTTTTTCTAACTTTCAAAAATAAAACTTCAACTGCCACATCTCAATGTTTCCACTAAAGTCACTCTGCGTTTGTCCATATTTGCCCATTTTTCATCTCTATCAGAGCTTGGGTGTCCCTGCTCAGGGGTCCTGCTGTTCCCACCCTTATCATTCTCTACCAGTGCCACAGTTCTGTGGCTCCATCAGGTCCCTCTGCCACTAGGTAACATCCAATGACACTGAACTGGAACAAGTATCCTGGGAGGAGTGGATTTCTGGAGATGACTGAAGGGCATCTGACAGATCCTTTCCCCAAACCCGCTTGTCACTGCAGACCCCAGCACAAACTCAGTCTGAACTGACCTGTTCATAATCGGTCACTAATGAAAACTCTGTCTTCTCTCTCTCTCTCTCTCTCTCACTCTCATCTTTGTCTCACTCTCTCTGTATCTCTGTCTGTATCAGTCTGTGTCTGTCTCTATCTCTCCTTTCTTACTTTAAACATTCTGGTTTATAAGATTCTTCACAATAGAGTTGTTTCAGGTATTCAGCATACCGAATATCGGATACACAACGGGTATATTGCCAGGCATGAGGGCAGGGTACTCTCGATAGCTTGCCGGGCTCTCCGAGAGGGATGGAGGCTTTTAGGTTGGCCTCCAATCGCCCTTCAGGGGTTCCCATAGTTCATACCATATTTGAAGCCCATCAAATACGGTGCAAAGATTATGGAAGATGGGTATTAAGTGTCCTATGCTTAAGGTCTGGAAAGCGGCCTGGATCATGGTGGTGTCTGCGTAATGGAGGTGATATGCCAAAAACATAACAACAATGGGCCTCATTTGCCTGACACCGAAAGAGCCCCAACACGGCAGCGTTAAGAATAATGAGCAAGGAGAGGCTGATAAAATCTCAGGGACGAACTGGACTGCCAAAATGAAGAAAAACTAAAATGACTGTCTGTACTTTCAATGCATGTACGCTGGCATCAGAAGCATCCATCAAGGACCTGATGGTGCAAGCACAGAAGATCAAGTACGACATCATTGGTCTGACCGAAACGAGTAGGAAACAATCACATCATGCCATTTTCGATATTGGAGAACTGTTCCTCGGAACATACGACAACAGAGGTGTTGGTGTCCTTGTCAACATGAAGTTAGCCATGAGTATTGATTCATTCGAATGCCTAACAACCCGAATTGGATGATTATGCTTGAATAGATGTGGCTCACTGCCGGCAGTTTCTATCTTAGTCTACACACCAACATCCAATTCTGTTGAATAAGAAATTGGAAGTTCTACATGGAGCTGGAGAAGTTTTATAAAGAAGCCCACACCTTCTACAAGATCATTGTTGGTGATTTTAATGCCAAGATAGGACTGAGGAGGTCACCCAAAGAACTCCACATTGGGACCCATGGCCTAGAATTGAAGGAACAGGGTGTGAGACTGTCTGAGTTCATCATGTCAACCAAGACCACTCATGGTAACTCACAGTTCCAGAAGGCAGGATCTAAATCTTGGACATGGAGTCTCCCAACGGACAGTTCCACAACAAAATTGACCACATCGTATTCAATCAAAGGTTTTTTCTGACCAATGTCATTGTTGTCCCAAAATTCCAAATGGGACCGGACCACCATCTCCTTCGTGCAAAATTCAACTTCACAGAGCGGGGAGAAAGGACTGCAAAGTATAAGTTTAAGAAGAGAACTCCCAGAATGACCACCAATTGGGAATTCTTTGGCACCATTGCAGTAACAAGGGAAGATGCCATCTTTGACAACATCCATAAGGAATACAATTGACTGGTTGGTTCAGCACCTTCATGATTGCTCAATAAATGCTGAGAGTGGGAAAGCAACAAACAGATGCCTACCTTCAGAAACTCTTGGGCTTATTTGCCAACATAGTTTGGCATGAGTCTCAGGCAACCACAATCTAATGTTCGAGCTCGCAAAACTGTGCAGAGAAGCAATAAAAGAAAACCTCGAAGAGAGAAGAGCAGCAGTGTTGGCTGATGCAGCAGAAGCTGGGAAAAGTATTCACAATGTTCGCCTGTGAATACTTTTTCATCAATTACAAGACCAAGATGCCTGCCCTCCAACTTCCTGATGGATCTATCACATCTTCCAGAAGGGCAATGGAGAGGATTATTCACCACTTCTACTCAGAAATCTTCGAGAGCCACGTCCACCTGCCTACATACCAAATTCTGCAGGATGATGCGTCATCCCTTCCGAAATCTGACACACCAATTCATTGGTAAAGATGCATACAGCACCTAGTCCAGACAAGGTCAGACCTCAACACCAGAAGAATCTGCCGCCAGTACTCATCAATCAATATATGGGTAGGGTGAAACCATTTCACCCAAACTCTTCAGTGTTTCATCATGATGATGATGATGTTCTTCAGAGAACATCATGTGATGACTGGAATGGGAAAGAATGGGAGTGAAGATAGACGCTCGGAAACTACACCACCTCTGCTTTGCCAATGACATCATTCTCATAACGCCAAATATTAGCCAAGCAGCACAAATGCTGGCCAGCTTCAACGGCAAGTGTGGGAAGGTCGAAATGCAGCTGAATCTCAGCAAAATAATGTTCATGAAAAATGAACTAGTACCTGAAGCTCCATTTGCTCTCATTGGAACGAACATCTCCAAATGCAGCAGCTATATGTACCTGGATCGAGAACTCCACATGAGAAATGACTTGGCGCAGAACTGCACAGGGGGAAGAGAGCAGCGTGGAATGCCTTCAAGAGCATCGAAGAAGTGGTTAAGAGGACAAATAATCTCCAGCACTGGGCACATATTTTCGTTTTCGCCTTTCTTCTTGCACTAACATACGCCTCAGAGACCTGGGCCCTATGCAAACAGGATGAGAACACGACCTGGGTATCCCAAAGAGGAATCAAAAGTGCTGTGCTTGGAGTATCACGTTTCACTCAAGTGAGAGAAGGATTCAGGAGTTCCGACCTCCGTCAACGATCAAGAATCAGGGACGCTACGCGTTTGCGAAGGCATCAAAAATCAGATGGGTTGGACACGTAATGCAATTCTGACAACGCTGGACCAGAGCAGTTATGGACTAGATTCCACAGTACATCAAAAGACTGCATGGCCGCCCACCAATTAGATGGTCAGACTTCTTTGTCAAAACCCTGAATGAACAATTTGAGACTCTTCCTGTTCCTGGAGCAAGCAGATATCATTGGGATACACTAGCATGTGACAGGGATAAATGGAGACGTTATTGGTGCCTGCTTGAGCAAATCGAAGATCAGCTGGATGACAAGTGATACAAATAAATATCTTAATTAAAATAGTTTCTATATGACCAAGTGTTTTCGCCCAGATAACTACACCCAAACCTGAAAACATTAATTTGAGAAGAAATATGTGTATATATGCTTGTTGTAGTGCTTACATTAATGGAAGAAACATAAAAATTATCCTAGTTCTTTATAACAGGCTACCTGCTATGTTTCTAACTTATGGATTGTTGTCCCATTTAATGTCTATGCAAAACACTAGTAAATTTCTATAAAAGTTGAAAATAGTATTTCCATATAACCCAGTACTTCCACTTTTGGCAACACTGACCAAATTCCACAGCATGGATATGTCATTCCCAACGTTCTCCCTTCTGAAATCCGACACGCCATTTCGTTGGTAAAGACGCATACAGCACCTGGTCCAGACAAGGTCAGACCCCAACACCTGAAGAATCTGCCACCAGTACTCATCACTTCAATACACTGGCTCGACTCTTCACATGCTACCTGTATGAATGCAAGGTTCCGTCTCAGTGGAAAACCAGTAGGGCCATTCTGTTGTACAAGAAGGGAGACATCCACGACATTGGCAACTATCTCCCAATCTGCCTGCTGTCTGTCATCTACAAGTTGTTCACTCATGTCATCCTGAATAGAATAGGCAGAACACTAGACAAAGGACAACCATTCTAGCAAGCAGGGTTCTGAAGGGGATTAGGCATGATAGACCATATACACGCAGTGACCAAACCCATTGAAGTTTCGCAAGAGTTCAAGATGCCGCTCTGTCTAACATTCATCAACTTAAAGATGGCCTTTGATTCTGTTGAGACTGAGGCAGTAATCAAAGCCCTGGCCAAACAGGGCGTACAAACTCAGTATATCAAAATCCTCCACGAGCTGTATTGTGGATTCACCACCAGGATCTCACCATTCTACAAGGAAGTGATCATTGATGTAAAGAGAGGGGTGTGGCAGGGTGATACCATTTCACCGAAACTCTTCAGTGCCACCCTCAAGAACATCATGCGATGACTGGAATGGGAAGGAATGGGAGTGAAGATAGATGGTCGACAATTATACCACCTCCGCTTCGCTGATGACATCGTTCTCATAACACCAAACATTAGCCAAGCAGCACAAATACTGGCCAACTTTGACCACGGGTGTGAAAAGGTCAGATTGCAGCTGAATCTCAACAAGACGATGTTCATGAAAAACGAACTGGTCCCTGAAGCTTCTCAACCGAACGAACATCTCCGAATGCAGCAGCTATGTGTACCTGGGTCGAGAACTCAACATGAAGAATGACTTGGCGCCAGAACTGCGCAGGAGGAGAGAGCAGCATGGAATGCCTTCAAGAGCATCAAAGAAGTGGTTACAAGAACGAAGAACCTCCGACTCCGGGCACATCTTTCCACCGTTCTTCCTGCAGTAACATATGCCTCAGAGACCTTGGCACTATGCGAACAGGATGAGAACGCTATTAGGGTATCACAAAGAGGAATTGAAAGTGCTGTGCTTGGAGTATCACGTTTCACTCAAGTGAGAGAAGGAATAGAATCAGGGACACTATCTCGTTTGCCAAGGCATCAAAAATCAGATGGGCCTTTCATGTAATGCGATTCAGAGACGACCGCTGGACTAGAGCTGTTACTGACTGGATTCCACCGGATGTCAGAAGACCTCATAGCTGCCCATCAAGTAGATGGTCAGATTTATTCATCAAATCCCTGAGTGATCGCTTTGAGGCTCTTCATGTTCCTGGAGCAAGCAGATATCATTGGGCTGCACTTGCATGCGACAGGGACAAATGGAAATGTTATTGGCTCCTGCTCGAGCAAATCGAAGATCGACGCGACTACAAGTGATAAAAGTGAAGCGCCCAAATCTGAAACCATCAATTTGAGATGCTATAAGTAAGTATAATTTCAGTGCAACATTTGATATACTGGCCAGGACATAAGAATAATCTAATGCTTAATCACAGTTTCATGGATAAGTTGTGGTGTATATTCACAGTGTGTACTACACAGTTCCAGGAAAAATCAATGTCACAGATTGCTGCAACATGGATGGAATCGAAAAATATCAGATAAATGAAGTAATTTCAAGGAGAAGGATAAATGCGGATAATCTCAATCACCTGTGGTACATAGAGAACAGAGCATCAGGATGGATAAGATCCAATGATAATGGCCCCTGCATCCTAACCACACTCTGGGGTTCCCGAGAGGAGTCGGGTGGGGGCTCAGATCACTGGGAAGAAGGGGCCGAACACAGGGGCCACAGCAGAGTGTGGGGGTCTATGGGGATTTCGTGCTGGGAGAAGCGCAGGGACTTTGGGACCCACAAGCAGCACTTCTCAGACTATTTCCTCAGTTAAAATTTTTAAAAAATGGAAGATGGAAAGCTATCATTTGTTTAAAAGTATTTTTTAAAGAAGGAAAATCATGACACACAAGGAAATCTCAGACCCAAGCAACTTTCGGCAGAGATGGCCCGGGACTTTGCAATAGGCCTTCTCCCCTGGGCTGCTCCAGACCGGGCAGGTGCCGTCCCACCGCCTGCCCTCTAAGAGCCCCAGCGATCGCCATTTTCTAGAAGCCGGCAAGAAGCACCAGCTCCCACGTGGTCACAATCCAGAGACACACACAGGAATCTTGGACATGAGCAACCTGCGGCAGCAATTTCTTCAGGCCCAAGTTATTAAAATCTTAGAATTCCTAAAGTGAAAACGGCCGCGTGACACTATATTATTTCCATAACAAGCAATACAAAACACATTGTCTACCAATTGTATTTTCAGCAGGTATACGGGGAGGTAGCTGGTCTCGAAATTTTGAAGGTAACCAAACTAGAGAAAGGATAACTTGCAAATTGTCTGCCACACAAGCAGAGGGAGGTCCGTAAGGTGAGGTGGGGGAATAATGGAGATTTTTGTGCGGAAATGTGCACTGGTGAAGGGATGGGTGTTGAAAGACCGTATGAAAAAAGTGCAAAAATGAAATTTTGTTACTATCTCAAGATGAATTAATAAAAAAATTAAAAATAAAATAAAATTGACTGTTATTTCAAAAAAAATAAGAAAAATCAAGCATATCTTACATCACAACACAAGAGTCTCCAGTATAGAGACAGAGAAAAACAATTTTGAACTAGAAGAGTGTGTAATGACTAAAATTTATATATGTGTATAATGTAATATTCATTATATATTTATTTTATTTTTTAAAATTTTTAATTAGTGAATCACCGTGAGGGTACAGTTACAGATTTATACGTTTTTGTGCTCATGTTTCCCCCAT
>JASTTN010009198.1:112753-124356 GCA_030324115.1 Sorex maritimensis | reverse complement strand
CACACACACACACACACACACACACACACACACACACACACACACACGCGCGCGCGCGCTGTCTGGTGAATGGATTTCAGTGAAATAGTTTTCACTCCGCAGGTGGGAAAGCTGGCACAAAGGGGTATTATTGAGCAATAATTACTTGTATATGCTAAGGTTGAATTCTTGGGGGGAACTGGGAGGGATTGCCCCAGAGGCATTTTCTTTAAGACCATGAGCTAAACGATGAAATTTCATGAATTTGAGATCCTGTGATTTAAAGAGTAATTATGTCTTTTCCAATGCACCTTTATTTAATTTCCAAACCCTTAGCTGAAATCTGACCCCGAGGAATGTGAACAGGAAGGGGTGGGAAAGGTGCTCACAAGGACCAGGGAGGGATCTCTGAGACACATTTGTCTGATAAACATCCCTTCAGTCGTGCCCGGGGGTCCCTGGCTGATGTGGCTTTGCTGACTTTATACACAAATGTCTCTCTGCCTCCAATGTTGAACTAATCAGTTCTGTTTTTTGTATTTTTTTTTGCTAAGTTCCAAAATGAAGAAAAGAAAATGCCTTTGAATGTTGATATTTATTTCTGTTTCATTTTTACGTCTCGTCACTTTTTTACTCCAGTCTTGTGAATTGTGGATGAAGGGAAACATAAATTAGTAAATGGAAAAGTGAATAAAATACCTTTTTTCTTTCTTTTTTGAGAAAAAACAGACATGGCTGGGTGCCACTTGAATTCTAAGATCAATGTTTTAAAACAATATCCCAGAACTGTTTATTAATTTACATAATAGATTCATTACCGAGTCCTGGCTTCAACTGAGCGTGGAGAACTTGATTGAATGCGCCTTTAATGAAAAACACTACCTGCAGCAATACCAAACACCTACTAAATTGTGGTGGTTAACAGCAGACTTCAGATGCATGGCACGGTGGTAACGCTAATGAAGGACATTGGAGCAGGAAAGGCAAGGAAAGGAGTGATGGAGTCTCACATATGATTATATTTTGGACAAGCAAGAGACCACCTTTAAGAAGAAAGGGGAAGATAGAAGAAATAGGAGAATGTGTTTTCATTATTTTTACTCACTGCGTCTTCCAAGTTTGCCCCAATAAATGTGTAAACTACAGGGTATGTGATACCATTGTTATTATTATTTATAAAAACAAGATACTCCAAGTGCTCCAAAGACACACTAAATGTAAGATTGGGGTGGATCCTTTTTGTGGTGACCGGATTTGAAATAAAAAGTTGTTCATCATTTTTCTGCCACCCAGTATGAAGCTCCTTAGAGATGCACTCTCTTTCTCTCTCTCTCTGTCTCTCTCTCTGTCTCTGTCTCTCTCCCTCCCTCTTTCTCTTTCTCTGTCCCTCTTCTAGCCAAAAAAAAAAAACGTTACAGGAAGCTTTTATTGGGTTAGGTTTCCACAAGAAATTGTGAAGCTTGTCCTGAAAGCCTTGGTTCGTTTGCTCTAATTGCTCCTGACTTAAAAACAAACTCCTTTTCGAACTTATGTGCCTTCTATTCTTCCAACTCATTAAATAATCTCATTTAAAAAGCCTTTAAAGTCTAACCGAGTTTCAGGTAACCAGATCCCTTTTGTGTGCTTTCTATTTTATTTTACTGAATTGTGTTTTGTTTGGGGGCCACACCTGGCTCTGTGCTCAGGGCTCACTCCCGTCCATATGCAGTGCCAGGGAGGGGCTGGCCTCGGGCAAGGCATTGCCTAACCTTCTGGCCTCTCTCTCCTACCCTTCCTTGCAACTTTTCCTACCTGCTCCTTTTCCACTTATTCCTTTGAGTGAATTGAAAATGGAAAAGAAGCAGATGTGAGTCTGACTGTTGATTTTTGACTCCCACCCACCGAGAGAGGAAAGAAATAGATTGTTTCAGCTGAAACCTGGTTTTGGATGATAGATTATTTGTTGCTGCTATTTCTGAAACTCTTCAGTTACTGTGTTTCGGAAGGTGTGTGTGAGAAAAGCTTTTTTTTTCCTTTGGAACCAGTCCACATTTTTTGTTTGTTTCTTCAGGGTCATACCTGGCAATTCTCTGAGGTTACTCCTGGGTCTGTGTTCAAGAATTACTCTAGCCAGGGCTCAGGGGACCATATGAGATGCTGAGCACCATCCAGGTCTGCAGCCTGCAAGACCAAAGCCCTGCCAACTTACTATCTCTCCAGTCTGGGAACTAATCCACTTCTTAGCCCATCAGAAACAGCAACTGCTGTGAGTCAGTCATTTTCTGGGCCCTGCTTGTAAGAGGAATTTCAGGAGGTTTGTCCAGGCAGGCCTGGGCCTGGGACTGTGCTCCTCTTTCTACCAGCCTGTTTTTATTCACATGAGAGTGGGGAAACTGAGAGTTTGAGAAAAGTGGTCAGAAGGAATGAGTCAGCCTGTGCTGGCTTACTGGGATTCTCACCCATTTTCTCTGGTTTCTGACCTGACTTTAGTGGTCTTGGATACAGGACTCCTTCCTTTCTACTTTTCAGGTCAAGTCATTGTTTGGGGGTAGTAAATGTAGCCACACACGAAGGTCCCTTTGTAACGCAAAGACCCGATCCACTGTACTATCTCTCTGGCCCCAGGTCAAGCCATCTTAAAGGTCACCTCTGAGAAGAGTTATTTACAAGTGTAAGACAACAAAGGGGCCAGAGTGATAGTACCAAGGGCAGTACATTTGCCTTGCACACAGTTGGGCCAGGTTTGACTGCCAACAACATATATTGTTCCCTGAGTACCACCAAGGGTGATCCCTAAGCACCAGAGGGAATGGCCCCCTAAATATAATAAACAAAAGACAGACATGTCATAAGAAAGAATCATCAAAATAGAGCTTTGAAATGAAAATCTAGACATTCTTATTGGGACTACTCTTGGGGATTATAATAACATAAAAAGAAAAGTAGTGCATATGGGGCCAGAGGGGGACCTCAGTGGGCTAAGCAGAGGCTTGCCTGAGTTTCAATGAGCCCCATTCCTAGCACTGCATGAGAACCCCAAGAACCATTAGGAGCAGCCATGAGCAAGGAGCTGCAGTAACACATGACAACAGCTGTCTGTGACTACTTCAAAAAAAGCAAAGCAAAATAAAACTATGTGTATGTTCAGAATAGTCTTACTAAGGTATGGAAATTGAGGGTAATAATAATAATAAATCCTGAAGAGCTAATAAACTTGTCTTGCAATTATGATTAAGATAAGCTTAAGAACCATGGTATGAGATATAAGAAATTGCCCCAAATAATGTAAAAGGACTAAGTCAGACACAAAATACTGTGAACACATATCAGAACTGTGTATAGGTAAATAAAGACATAAGATGTGAGGTAAGACCTCCAGAGCCTAGCCACAGCCATGCTCAAAGCCCTTCTCCACACGTTTGGATGAGCCTCATGCATGAAGGTACTGGCTGAGGAACCCAGGTGTGTAGGACCCGGGGCTGAGACCTCCAAGCCTGCTTGGATCGGGACTGGGCCTCTTCTGCCCAGATCCCCCATTTTCCAGTAGCTAGGCAGTCACACCCAGGACTGTCCCCGGTGCCATGTAATCCCACCAATAGCCAACATCCAGAGACTTAAAACCAAGCTCCCGGAAACGACATCTTATAGCCTAGTTCTCCCTCTGGGAGAACCTGGCAAGGTACTGAGAGTTTCCTGCCCACATGGGAGAGCCTTGCAAACTCCCCATGTTGTATTCATATGCCAAAACCAGTAACAATGATGGGTCTCATTTCCCTGACCCTGGAAGAGCCTCCAATGTGGCATTGTTGGGAAGGACAAGTAAAGAGAGGCTTCTAAAATCTCAGGGCTAGGACGAATGGAGACATTACTGAGACCGCTCGAGGAATTCGACAATCAACAGGATGATGATGATGATGATGATGATGTTGATGATGATGATGTTGATGATGATGATGATGAATATACTTTCATAAAAGCTGAAGAGCATTTTTTATTTGAACAATTTTCACAGTTCCTTCCTATGGCTTTGGAAACATCAGATGGTTAATGGAGAAATAAATTGATTTTAAGTCTGTGTTCTTGGTTGTCAACCCCCAAGGAAAATTGCAAGAACTGAACATTTGGTCATTTGAAATTGAGTTTGTCGTTTCTTAGTTGGACAAGAAATTTGTCAAGTTTTATTTTTATGTCCTTGGCTCATGTAAAAACAGGTGCCTAATAGTAAGGAAGGATACTATCATTCTGTTAAGAGAAAACTGCAAGATTTGGCAATCTATTGTCAAGAGATCTCTGTGGGCAATGGGAGCCCAGGCAGTCAGAACACACGTTTGAATAGCTACCAACACCAAACCTCATGACTGTCCCGTTGGGTTTTTTCCCACTGAGTTTTTTTTTATCTTCCAGTTCCATCTTCGTTTCCTCCTAATGTGCACAGACTGTGACTTCACCTCAGTGCTGGGGTGTCTCCTGTGACTCTCCACCAGCCCAGAGGCAGTGCTCCTGAGTTCTGCTCTACAGGGACACCCAGACCACCTGGTGGTGCTGGGACCAGGTTCCAGGGGTGCCCCAATAGCACTCAGGAAACCACCAAGATTTCCATGCACATCATCTACCCAGCCCCACAGCTGCAATTGACATGATAGCACAGAAACTCTTCATCACCAGCACAGGGGCACATGTCACTGATTCTGTTTTGTTTTGTTTTGGGTCACACCCAGCAAAGTACAGGGCTTACTCCTGGCTCTGTACTCAGGGATCACTCCTGGCAGTGCTAGGGAGGACCATATGGGATAGTGGGGATCGAACCTGGCTCTGCCACATGCAAGGCAAGTGCCCTACCTGCTGTACTATTACACTGGCACCTCTGTCTCTCTGTCTCTCTCTCTGTCTTTCTGTCTTTCCCTCTCTCTCTATCTCTCTCTGTCTCTCTGTCTCTGTCTCTGTCTCTGTCTCTCTCTCTCTCATAGGGCCCATTTTCCCTTCCCTTCCCACTGCTTTTGTTGTTGTGAAGCTGCAGTGCTTGGTGGTGTCACAAAGACAGGCCCAAGGAAGTGCACAGCAGTGCCAGGGACAGTACCCAGAGGGACAGACAGAGCTGCGATGGGGCTCAGAGTCTCGTGGCTCTACCAAGGAGCATATCCCTGGATTCCTACATTTGCTTAGTTAAAAGAACAAGACCAAATATGCTTACCTCTTCCTTCCTTCCTTCCTTCCTTCCTTCCTTCCTTCCTTCCTTCCTTCCTTCCTTCCTTCCTTCCTTCCTTCCTTCCTTCCTTCCTTCTTTTTCCCACATCTGGCAGTGCTCAGAGATTATTCCTGGCTCTGCACTCAGGGATCACTCCTGGTGGGACTCAGGGGACCATATCGGGTGCCAGGGATGAAACCTGGGTTGAGCACCTGCAAGGCAAGCATTTTACCTGTAGTACTATCTTTTCACCCCAAGGGTGTATTTCTTCAAAAGACAATGCTCATTTCAGGTTATGAATTCTAGTTGTCTGGGATGTAGTTCAATGGCAGAGTACAACTGCACATATCCCATATATGAAATCCTAGTTTTGATACCACTAAGAGGGGGAAAAAAAGAAAAGAAAAAACTGTAAATTGGCACAAATGGAAAAAAAAAACAAAAACAGAAATTCCATAAGATGCAATGATTCCACTCCCTAGATATGAAAATGCTAATTCAAAAGGACATTTTCACCCTTGATCAGAGCAGCATTATCACAATAGCCAGCGTGTGAATTCAGCTCAAACACTGACTGCACAAAGTGCTGGAGTCTAGATACACAATGAAAACCTGCTCTGTTGTTTTCAAAAGATGAAATTATGCCTTTGGAACAAAAATAGATGAATTTTGAGGTGATTATACTATGTGAAATAAGTGAGAAAGTAGAAGATTTGGTGGCTTTACTCAGATGAAAAAGATGAACCACTAAAGCAAATTGGCAAAAATACAACACAACTGGCTTCTAGATTTGATGAAAGCAACAATGGCTATTGGTGGGCAAAGGGATGGCAGATGAGAGGAATGAATAGAGGCACTTTTTGGTGGTGGGAGTGGTGAGAATTACAGAGATATGAGCTTAAATCCTAGGTGAACTCAGGGGCTGGAGCACATGTACAAGTGGGAGCCCAGGTTCACTCCTGGCAAGGCAGGGTCCCTGGAACCTTGAGTTGACACAAGCCCGGAGGGAGCACAGTCTGGAGGGCCTCTCTGCACCCCAAGGAAAGCAACCAGGCCACTTTCTCACCATCACTTTCCTTCTCCTTGAGTCTGCATCCTGCTGTCTCTATCTCCACTGACCAGCTACTATCTTATTTTTTTGGTGGTGATGGGATTGGGGGAGGTGGGTAAGTACTCAGGGCTTACTCCTGGCTCTATGCTCAGGGATAGCTCCTGGCAAAAAGGGGAACCATATGGGATACTGGGGATCGAACCCTGGTCAGCCACACACAAGGCAAATTCCCCACACACTGTACTATTGCTCTGGCCCACCAGGTGATGTCTTTGCCTCTTTCTTCGCTCCACTTGATCTGCTGGTTCTGCTTCTTCCTGCCCCTGTGGGGCACAGCTCTTGAGAATAGGATTCCACTAATATAAACCCCCAGTTCAAACAGGGGCGCTTTCCATGTGTCTTGACACAACTAGGGCAGCTCCACGAGTCTGGCTCAGAGCTGCAAACCAGATAACCCAGAACAGAATCGCCAGTTATGGACACCTGGGAGGGAAAGGCCACACCAAGCCAAATAAGAAGGTTCAAAAAACAGAGGCCCTTCCCTCCCCACCCCAATGGAGACCCAGCAGCCGAAAACCTCCAGAAATCATTTGCTGCCATGCTCTCAAACACTCTCCACAGGCTTGGATGAGACTCACACATATTACACTGTTGTATAATCATATTCTAAGTTTTGGAATTCCTGGAGCTGAATTTTCACACTCTAAACTACTGATGTACCAAGAGTAGCACACAGCATTTGATGGGTTTTAAAGTAGAAGCAACCAGTCTCATTATATATATATATATATATATATATATATATACATATACATATGCATATATGTGTTTGTGAATAAACACAAGGCTCAAACTTTAATGAACATGTTAGTAATCTCATAAAATGGCTTAATGACTCCGGATGAAATACAGCAATCTTCACACACTTTCTTCTAAGGAAACTTTATTGGACCATTTTTAGTGGATTATTCATAATAAGCAATACAAAATTAATTGTTTCTGTTCTGCTTTGGGGGCACCATTTGGGGTGGAAACATTGGAAATATGATGGTGAGAAAGTGCAATGGTGTGGGATTAGTGTCAGAATATTAAACATAATGAATTATTGTGAATAACTTTATAAAAACAAAATTAAATTTACAAAAGGAAGCAGAGGCCCTGGGGGGGGAGGGCGGTGGCAGGCTCCATTGTGTGTCTATCTTCCCCGCAGCCCTGTGAAATGAGCCACTGCACAAAGCTCAGTAGCTTCCATTATCCATCACATGAATGTTTCTACATGAAAGTGTTAGCAGGGAGGTGGGGAAATCACTTTTTTGTTATCAGTCAGCGAGTAGAGGAGACCATGTTCAAAAGTGGGTGGGGCCCAGGAAAACAGCACAGAATGTTGGAACCCAGTTCTGCCAGTGTGGACCCCTCCCCCCATGCTGAACGGGCTCCCACAGCACCAGCTATGGCCTGGGAGGCTCTAACAGGCAGGACCTGAAGTGCAGGCTAAGCCTCTGTGGGGCACTGTGGGGTTCATGGTTCATAGTGCTTGGGTTCATGGTTCATAGGTTCATGAATACATAAGACCATGTTTCATGGCTTCATAGTTCATGAGTTTATGGGCTTATGGGGTCTCCACATTCCTGGCCTCTGGGTTCCTCTCCATGATGGGGTACTGCACCCCCCAGCTGTCACCCTCGATCTCATGACACCCCTATGAGGGGACAAAACTGGCATTACACTGAGGCCACTCCTACCTGGCTTTTGGGAGCACATGTGCTATCAGGATCTTTGTTCTGCCCTTTCCTGGGGCCTGTCCTCAGGGACCTGCTGCCTTGCCACATGTCCCGAGCCCCCAGAACATGCTGTGGGCATGTAATGGCATAGTAGAGTGAGTGAGTGGGGGTGACCCCGTGCCCCAAGCACAGCTGAGGAACCCCACTCTGGAAAATAATGAAAATGAAGAGAAGAGAAAGTGGCTAGGTAGCCCATCCATGGAGTGCCTGCAGGAAATCAGGGGACTTTGGAGACCCCATTTGGCTGCTCTCGGTCCCCCAGTGGCTTCCCAATACTATGCCCCAGGCCCCTGTGTGGTCCTTGTTCTTCATCCACTCCCCGGGGACCACTCACTGCCAAGAGCTCAGCCAGGTCCTGGGGACAGTATTTTAGGTGGCCTGTGGCAGCCTAGGCCTGTGGGGACTCACCTTCAGAGAATGCACCCTGACAAAAAGATGGCGGGAGCCTGACACCAGGACAGCTGAGACCCCGCCTCACCTGGACCCATCAACAGCTCTTTGAAGGAGTCGTGCATAACAGCGCTGCCCCCAGGCAGGAAGGCCGGGCTTAGCTGGGCACAGATGAGACCTTCACCGCCAGCTAGTGGAAGTCTTCATGGTTTCTAGTAGAAGGGGCTAAAACTGATTCCAAATATTAGGCCAAAGAAGCCCAAGAGTGAAGCGACTTCTTGGGGAGAGCTGCTGTTTGCCCTTTAGCTCCTCTCCGGCCCCCTTACTCCTCCCTGTGCCTCCCTGCAGAGGCTGTTGTGTCAAGAGCCACTCTGTGAACAGAAACACCTGGGGAAATCCAGTCCCTGGTATGGAATCTGCTGAGCAGGTGTGCAGTGGCCTCGGCGCTTGTGCTTTCAAATTAGCGACCTCAAGTCATTCTGGTGCAGTTCAAGGAAGAGGACTTGGCTGGGTGGTGGAGAGTGGAGAGAAAGCAGAGGAGCCAAGGTATATGCCTTGCATCTGGTCAACTCCACTTCCATCTCTGGCATCACACGTATTCCCTGAGCCCTACCAGGAGTGCTTCCTGAGCACAGAGCCTGGAGTAAGACCTGAGACTGCTAGTGTGGCCCCAACCTCCCCATGCTTGTCCCAAGAAAAAGCTCAATCAAAAAATAAAACGGGTGCTGGAGCAATAGCACAGCAGGTAGGGTGTTTGCCTTGCATGCGGCTGACCCTGGTTCGATTCCCAGCATCCCATATGGCCCCCTGAGCACCACCAGGAGTAATTCCTGAGTGCAGAGCTAGGACTAACCCCTGTGCATTGCCAGGTGTGACCCGAAAAGCTAAATAAATAAATAGATAAATTAAAAAAATAAAATGGAAGCCAAAATCTCGGTTCTCCCGCTAAGATACATGTATGCATAGATGTGTGTGCATGCCCGCCTGACAGATGTGTACAGACCAGTCCCACAGGGATGTGTGTGTGTGCTGTGTGTGTGTGGTGTGTGTGTGGTGTGTGTATTGGGGAGGAGGGTGCTCCAAGAGCCTCTGCCAAGGATCTGCTCCTTCCTAACTTAGCATTTAGAACCAAGGCCTAGACCCACCAGCCTCCAAACCCCTCTGCCTGGCACCCCTTGGAGAGGCAGAATTCTTGGTTCCTGATGCAGCCTGCGTAGTCCAGGTCTTTAAAGCTCACATCTCTCTCTCTCTCTCTCTCTCTCTCTCTCTCTCTCTCTCTCTTTCTCTCTCTCTCTCTCTCTCTCTCTCTTCTTTTTCTCTTTATTTTTCCTTTTTGGTTTTGAGGCCACAACCAGTGGTGCTCAGGCTTACTCTGGCTCTGTGCTCAGGAATCACTATTGGCGGTGCTTGGGGAAACAGGTAGATGGGGTGCTGGGGATCTAATCCTGGTCAGCCAGGTATGAGGCAAGTGCCTTACCCACTATATCATAGCTCCAGCCCGTAAAACTCACCCTCCTAACACTGAGAGTACTGGGCTAGAGAAATGATTGCTCATTATCCCAGCTGGTAAAACAATCTTCATAGTAAATATTTAACACAAGACATTTTGATATTTGCATTTCTGTAAGGTAAACCGAAAAACCACACTGGTAACATGGCATGTTCTGAGCAGTGTTTACCTGCGGCATGATGAATAGTCACTGGAATGTCTCAGTTTGACTCTTTTCTTCCTCAGTTAGGAAAGGCATATCCTGAGATATAGGTTGACCTTCTCTAAAGCACTTCAGGAATAAATGCAGGACTTGGAATTTCAAAAAATTTCTCCTTAAGAGGCAGAGGTATGCAAAAACTTGGTGTTTTCTACTTCTTCTGAATAACAGATGATCAGATTTGTAATTGATGTAGGTCTACAGCATTTTAAGAATATTCATGACTTATTTCCTTTCCTAGGAACAGGTGAGTGAAATTCTCAATAAACATGTCAGTGGACTATGGATTTTAACTAAATGGACACCTCAATTCTGATCACTAGAGAAACAAGGACTTTATTAAATTTGCAATGTTCTGACATGTTCCCACAACTTTAATGACTAGTTTGCTTGCGGTCATCTTTTCCAGCCATAACAATCTGTCTGATTTGGATTTTATGAAACAGAATTTCTAATCAAAATTGCAATTCTGCATATAAGGTGGATGGCATTTGTCCTAAAATAGGTGGCCTGGAACTGTTTCTGGTCTAGGTTGGATTCCAGCTGAAAGTCTGAGTGACTCAAAGTATGGCTCAAAATGTCGAGTTCTAAATTAGGGTTCTGAATGGAGCAAACCCTGAACTCTGGGCAGACCCACATATCTCCAGAAATATTATAATTTTGAATGTATGGATTTAAGTCCTGGCATAAGGTCCACAACTTTTATTAGAGTCTCAGAAGTGAGGATCCAGCAGTCAGTAGGGGTATGAAGAGTGCTCTTCATGATCGAGAATAAGAAAAGGGGCTGAAGAATGAGTGCAGAGGTTAAGGTGCTCGCCTTGATGCGGTGGCACCCATATGATCTCTGGCACCATCTGTGACCCCAGAGAACTGCCAGGAATGGTCCCTCAGCACCTCTGGGAGGGGGGTGGCAAAAAAAGAACATAGAAGGAAAGAGGAAAAACAATAAAACTTTGCTCCTTAGCTCTGTTCCTGGGGTCAAGTTACAGGTCTGTATTATGTACTGACACAATCCACGACATAATGACAATGATTATGTCTTAGCTGAAGCTGACCTGACTGTTGGTTCTTAACAATAGCTTCCACACCATCCCAGGAAGATTAGGATGATGGCCCTGGCAGAAGCTGTTTTGTTTTCAATTTGTAAAGCAGCACATAAATCTGTGACTTCCCAGCTTTTTCCTACAATTACAGTTAGGGAGATGGAGTCAGTCAGAGTTGGAGTTGCCCAAAACTGTCAGACACTTAAGGTAAATCCTGTATCTCCCCCAATATGGGAAATAGGTGTTTTCCCCCCCCACAATCATAATAGAAAGAACAATAACTGAGCCTGGAAAGATAGTACAGCAGATAAAGTTTGCCTTGTGCGTGGTTGACCTGGGTTCAATCCTTAACATCCTATATTATGGTCTTCTGAGCCCTGTAGTAGTAATGCTGAGCTCAGAGCCAGGAGTATCACCAGGTGTGGCAGAGAGAGAGGGGTGGGGAGAGAGAGAGAGAGAGAGAGAGAGAGAGAGAGAGAGAGAGAG
>JASTTN010009198.1:75126-112653 GCA_030324115.1 Sorex maritimensis | reverse complement strand
GGGAGGAAGGGAGGGAAGGAGAGAGGGAGTGAGGGAGGGACAGGATGATGGATGGACTATGAAACACTGGTTTTTGTAGTTTAATTTTTTATTTACTTTTAAAATTTTTATTAAAGAGCCATGATTTACAAGTTGCTGATAATTGAGTTTTAAGCATAGAATAATTCAACACCAATCTGTCCACTAGTGTCAACTTCCCTCCACCAGCTACTTACTCTAAACAAAGTTTAAAAAACTTACTTTAAACAAAATTTTCTTTGAAGTTTGATATAATAATATCAATTCTAATTCCCTTTGAAGAAATGCAAGAGAATGATGGTTTTTTTACAGTGACATTTAGCTTTATAATGGGAAGGAATGTAATTTTTATTTAAACAACTTTTTAAAAAGTTTACCTAATATTTGTAGTACTATCTTAAGACACAATGATAGGGTAAATATGCAGCTAAATTTACCACTGGTGTAAGGAATATGATGAAGTTCATTTTTTGTTATCAGTAATAATTCCAAAATCTTAGATTAGTATGTAGTAGTTTCCATGGGGATTTAAAGAGTGACAATTATATTTGTATATCTTCACACCTGAGAGTAAACTATTATATTTTTAGAGTTTTAATGTAGCTACAATGGTTTTAGATTTCAAAAAGCCTGTGTCTAAATAAGGGGGGAAAAGAAAACTTATATAAAATTGAGGAAAATGGTTTTCTATAATTTGAATTGAACTAAATGCAGGAGAGTTCTTTTCATATTATAGATATGGAATTTCATAAACATTTAAAATGGACACTGCTACCATTTTTAAATTTAAGTGACCAAAAATAATCCACATGTTATTTATTGTTTTGGATCTTCTGTTGAATGGGCCAAGCCTTTTAAAATACTCTTTCTTTAAAGATGATTCAAGGCTGAAGAGATAGTTCAAGAAGGTAAGGTGCTTGCCTTGCTCATATCCACCCCCAGTTCCATCTCCAGCACCAATGGCTCCCTAAGCACTGCTCAAGGTCACTCTTAAGGTCAGGGTCAGAAATAGCTCCTGAGCACTGCCCCTAAGTATCATCCCAGGGGGTATTTCCCCTCATGAAAAACACCAATAATCAAAAAATGAAGAAGATTCAAGTACTTCATAGCATAACATGAGCTATTGGTTGCACATGGACTTGAATAATAATAAAGATAGCTAAAGATCACTTCTCATGAATGCATGAGAAACCAAATACAAGCACTGTTACACGCACAAAATTGTTTGAAATAAACTAGTAACTTTCTCCATTGTGGATAATGTCTAAGGTGGAAGAAATAAAAACTAAATCAATTGATGTGCAGTACTCATAAAAATTAGATATTCATCCTTGAAGAATTATTAAAGGGCACATTCTGGGTTCTGTTTTTGCTGTACCTGGAAGTGCTCAGGGCTTACTCCTGGCTCTGTGCTCAAGGATCACTCTTGGCAGGGGCCATATGTGGTACCAGGGACAGAATCTGAGTTGGCCGCATGCCAAGCAAGTGTCTTCTGTGCTATCCTATCTCTCTGGTCACTATTCTAGGTAACATTTATTACCATGTGAAAGAGGGCATTAAAAAAAGTCTTGCAGTGGTGTTTTAAGTCACATGAAATGTATTTGCATTTTTATACTATTAGCAATTAAGGCTTTTGATAAGGGGCATCCACAAAAAAATTCCTGCTGTCATTTTAGGCTATACCAATTAAACTGTAATCTATCTATTGGTATATAAACTTTATGAAGAAACCCTAAACTTTGGATAGCTTTAAAAATAACCCATATTATTTATTTAACCCTAGAATTTAAAAAATAAAAAGCTGCTATAAAACTGGAATATAAATGCCCCGGTCCTGGCTGGCATTTTTTAAAGGGTTGCTATGCTACCATATTCTTTCAGAAACCACATGCTCAATCTAATGAGGCCCATGCCAAACTGGCTTCAGGTTGGACCCAGGTCTGGAAAATGGTTTTCAAACCACCCTGTCTCCACTCTCCCAGTCAGTGGTATATTGGAGGAGGGCCGGGTACTATAAAGGCACTCACTGTCTTCAGATTCTATAAGTAGTAAAAGTGACAGCTACAGGGGTGGGGAGAGAGGGTGGCAGGTTCAGCCAGTCTTTGGGGCAAAGGCCCTAGCAACTGACTTCCTTCAGAGATTTCAGATGTCATTCTGGCTTCTACCATCCCTGGGATTAGTGTGTAGTGTGTGTGTGTGTGTGTGTATGTGTGTGTGTGTTTCTGTCTGTGACTGTGTGTGCATCTGTGTGTGTCTGTGTGTATTTGTGTGCCTGTCTATGTGTGAATGTGTCTGTGTGTGTCCGGTGTGTCTCCATATGTGTCTGTGTGTATGAATTATCTCTGTGTTTGTGTATGTCTGTTTGTCTCTCTGTGTGACTGTGTTTGTCTGTAGTCCCGTGTGTCCGTGTGTGTCTGTGCATGTCCATGTGTCTGTGTATTTCTTCATGTGACTGTGTGTGTGTCTGGGTTCATGTGTGTCTGTGTGTGTCCCCTTTTATGTCTGTGTGTCTCTGTGTGACTATGTGTGTATGTCTGTGTGTCTCTCGGTGCAACTGTGTGCCTATGTCGCTACGTGTCTGTGTGTTTGTGGTTGTGTTTGCCCATGTGTATCTGTACATGTCCACCTATGTTTGTGTCTCTATGCCCTCGTGTGTCTCTGTATGTGTGTCCTCGTATGTATCCGTGTTTGTCTCTGTGTCCCCATGTGTCTGTGTATCCCCGTGTGTATCTGTATGTCTCTGTCTGTGAGTCTGTGTGTCTGTCTGTATGTCCCCGAGTGTGTCTGAGTGCCAGCTGGGACAGCCCCCTAGGGGTAGCCACACAGGGCTGTGAGGCTCAGCTGATCGTCACTCGGGGAGGAAGCGTCGGGCTCGCTGTAGATCTGCATCAGGGCTAAGCTCAGGATCTCTTTCTTCTCTTTGTAAAACCGGAGTTCCTGCCCGGCCTTCCTGGCCTGCTCAAGCTCCCGCAGGGCCGTCCGCAGCTCCTCAGAGAGTGTGCCCGGGGCCTCGCGCTCCCTCATGATCCAGTCCAGGGCCATGTGGCTCCTCATCTTCTCGTCCAGCGAGTACTGGGAGTAGTAGGAAATGACTTCCTGTGCAAGAGATACAGGCCCGAGCATCAGAAACGGTCCAGTAGGCCTGACCCACATGCCCTCTACTCTGCCCACTGTGCCCTCACCCACACCTCCACTGTCACAGATGAACACGCTTCTTCACAGTCCTCGAGAGGGCGTCCCTCCACACTGCGTCAGAACCCAGTGACCTGAGCACAGAGCTCAGGCCTTTCTGCCTGGCCTATGCATTGGGCTCTCTAGCCCCACTGTGTCCCCTGGCCAAGAGAGAGAGAGGGGCAGGGCTGGTGCGACAGTACCCAGGAAGGCTCTTACCATGCTGTTGCCTGCCCTGGGTTTGATTCCCAGCATCACATATGGTTGCTGGAAGCCTTTGAAGAGTGCGCCCTTGAGCACAGAGCCAGGAGTCAGCCCTGAGAGGAGGGATGCACAGAACTGGGTTTGGCCACATGCATTCAGAGAGCAGACGGCTTTGAGTCCAAGAAGTAAATAGGACAGGACTTAGAAACCATGAGACTCAGGCCTGTTCTGAGTTTGGGGAAGAGGCGGCCACACGGCCCAGGGAACTCCAGAAAAAGCTCCAGAGCAACTTCAGAGGGAACGCAGGCTTTACTGCCATCGAGACCATCACACTCTCTATGTGCTCCTAGTCTCAGGTTTTGCAAGGTACCAAAAGTTGCTTCCTACCTGTCAATGCCCTCTCACGCACACACAAAATGCCAGCACATTATAACATCATATGGAGAGCTGACAGCTGTTGCACTTTAAGAAGCTCATGTGCAGTAGATGAATTGCTTATTTTGATTTTTAAGAACATATGGTATTTATTTATGACCTTAACAAATGAGAAACGATCATGGAAAAGTGCTTGTAACCAGCACAGCATATTTCAAAGTCCTTTTACAAAAATCAAAGGGAAAAAAAATAGCTGAAGCTATTGTCAGCTACCCATTCCTCTCCCATCTTTGATATTTTGAACATCAGACGTTCTGAGCGAAGGGCAACTGAAGTCCACAGGGCTCAGAGCCCCAGAAAGTTCTGACATCTCCTTCATGTTGCTGGCTTATAGGAGTTTGGACCCTCAAATTCCTGTTAGCAAATTCTCAACAATGGCTTTCCACCATTCCAAGTCTAGTGGTGGCTAAAGAATGATAAATCTGAGAGGGCAGTAAGTGAAACTATCCAATACTTAGGAGGAGGTTTTTCTTAGGGAAAAAAAATAGAAAGAACCGCTCCCCATGCTTCTGAAAAACTAATTTACTTTGAAGCAGGTAAATGGGAGTGATTTAGTGCATGCTTGTCCACCTTTATAATAATTTCTGTTGAGGACTTCTGGTAAGCATAAAAGTTTCTCCCACTACAGCCAACTTGGCTTCTCTCCAGAAGGGGGTTCCTGCATCTCCAGGCTGGCTAGCTCAGCTGGCTGGAGTGTCCGCTATGTGGGCACAAGGCCACGATCAGTTCCCACCACTGCACAGCACCCTGAGCACCACAAGTAGCTTCTGAGAACCACTGGGTGTGTCTCCCAAGTGAAAATAAGCCCCGGTCCCTTGAGCACCACCAAGACTGATTCCTGAGCTCAGATAACCCCCCCAAGAACAGCTGTGTGAGGAAAACTATAAACAAACAAACAAACAAACAAATAGACAAACAAAAGAGCCCCCAAAGGGTCTAGAGAGATAGTACAGAGGACAGGCGCTTGTCTTGCATTCTGCCAACCCAGATTTGATACCCAGAATCCCATAAGGTCCCCTGCACCACGAGGAATGATTCCTGAGTTCAGAGACAGCCATGATTAAGCCCTGAGTACCACCACTTGTGGCCCCCAAACAAACAAAATCTGAAAAAAATTAAAAAGAAGAAGCCCCCAGACAAAAATAAAAGATAAAATGTCCTCCCCGCCCCCACTTTCTTTCACATCGGGGACTGGAAAAAGGTACACATTCCAAGCGGGCAGGGCAGGCAAGACAGTCAAGTTTGAGTCTGCCTTAGCACCCCAGTTTGTCTGCACGAGCCCCCCATGTGGCAGGTCCCAACCAGTCTTGGCTCCTTCATTTGCTTCACACGGGCTTGTCTGGTAAACCTGGGACTCCGATGAGGAGATGCACTAATTTTTTTCTCATCTTCTCTTTTACTCCATAACTAAGTCACTGTGTTTAAACAGGAAAGATACCAGAGTCAGGGAATCTTCTAGAAAGATGACAAGCCCTGTTCTCGCAGACGAGCAAGCCTTGGTGGGAGAATCTCACCTGTCGGGAGCACCTAGTTTCACGCAGCGCCTTGAGGCTTCCATTCCAGTGCAAGAGCTGGAAGACGGTCATCAGCTCCTGCCAAACCCAAATGCATGTCATTAGTCACGACCACACGGCGAAAGCATCAGTGACAGGCCAGTGGGGACGGCCCTGAGCCCAGTGACCCAGGATAGAACACCTCAGGCTGTCACAACACTGGCAACTCTTCAGACCAAGCGTGGCAATATTGTAGATGATGTTTATTTTTTGTGTGAGGATTTTTGTTTTGTTGTTGTTGTTGTTGTTGTTGTTGTTGTTGTTGTTGTTAATAGCCACACCTGGCGGCGGTGCTTAGGGCTTACTCTTGACTCTGTGCTCAGGGGTCGCTCTTGGCAGTGCTCAGGGAACCAGATGGGATTTCAGGGATTGAAGCTGGGTCGGCTGCATGCAAGGAAATACCTCACCCACTATACTCACACTCAAGCCCTGAGACGAGCAAATTTAAAGGGACTGTTAAATAAAGTGTGACACTGAATGGCCATAGAGCATGCCACCCCCAGATTGGCCACTTGGATATACTGACCACTGGAGCTGTGGGAGCTTGGCAACAGTTCATGCAAAGACTCCATCATCGCCTTAAGTCAAGATTTCCTCCAGGAGCTGGAGCGATAGCACAGCGGGTGTTTGCCTTGCATATGGGCGACCCAGGTTCAATTCCCAGCATCCCATATGGTCCGCTGCGCACCGCCAGGAGTAATTCCTGAGTGCAAAGCCAGGAGTAACCCCTGTGCACTGCCAGGTGTGACCCAAAAAGAAAAAAAAAAAAGATTTCTTCCAAAGGACCTCCTAGACCTCCTTGGGTCTCACCTGCCTGAGAGGACTCAGTCTGCATTGCCTCCCAGGAAAAAACGTGGCTTCAAGCTCCTTTCCTTCCATCTTTTATTCGACGGCCTAGTGAGGATATTTTTTGGTAGGGGGATGCCTGATGGTGCTTGGGGCAAGCCTCAGCATTGCTCTGGGGTTGCTTCTGGCAGTGCCAGGACCACCCAGAAGGCCCTACCTCTCCTTCAGCTGGCGTTTAAGACTGAATTCTCAGCCATTTGGTAGTTCCTCATTGTTTCTTGGCTCTTTCTCTCCTGTAAATATTCAATAAACATGGCAATAAACTGCCACTGATATGGATTCGATCCCTGGCACCACTGTAGTCCCCTGAGGCCCACCAAGAGTGATCAATGAGCAGAGAGTCAGAAGTAATCCCTGAACACCATCAGTGTGACCCCAAAGTCAAAAATAAATAAATGCAAAAATAAAATTAAAATAAACATTGCTAAAGAGATGGTACAGCAGGGAAGACACTTGTATGCATCTAATGCTGATTCAGTCCTGGTACCACATGTGGTCCCCTGAATACGACCAGGAGTGATCCCTGAACACAGAGCCAGAAAGAAACCTTGAAAACTGCTGGGTGTGGCCCCAAAAACTAGAACTAAAATGTAAAACAGTAAAGAGAAATGATCATTGTAATGTTTCTATTACACAACTGTTATGATATATTTACATTAACCAAAGCAGAATAGGGAAATAAAGGCATTTTATGTTCTCAAAGCTACATTATATACTAAAAGTGTCTGGCATAGAAATAGTTTTACTCCAGTATTGCTTTAAACAAGTTATTCACTCGAGTCATCCTGAATAGGATTGGTAGAACACTAGATGAAGGACAAACAGGCAAGCAAGCCGGGTTCTGAAAAGGATTCAGCACGATCAACCATATCCACACAGTGACCAAGCTCATTGAGGTTTCGTGAGAATTCAAGATGCTCTGTCTAACATTCATTGATTTAAAGGCCTTTGATTCTGTTGAGGCTGAAGCGGTCATTGAAGCCCTAGCCAAACAGGGCATCCAAACAGGGCCGCCAATCAGAATCCTCCAAGAGCTGTATTACGGATTCACCACCAGAATGTCATCATTCTACAAGGAAGTGTACATCGATGTAAAGAGAGGGGTTTGGCAGGGCAACACCATTTCACCGAAACTTTTCAGTGCCACCCTTGAGAACATCATGTGACGACTGGAATGGGAAGGAATGGGAGTAAAGAGAGATGGTCAGCAACTACACCACCTCTGCTTCGCTGATGACATCATTCTAATAATACCAAAAAAGCGGCACGAATGCTGGCCGACTTCAACCATGAGTGTGGAAAGGTCGGACTGCAGCTGAATCTTACTAAGACAATGTTCATGAGAAATTGGACTAGTTCCTGATGTTCCATTTTTCCTCAACAGAACGAACATCTCCAAATTCAGCAGTTATGTACCTAGTTTAGAACTCAACATGCAAAAGACCTGGCACCTGAACTGTGCAGGAGGAAGAAAGCGGCGTGGAACGCCTTCAAGAGCATCAAAGAAGTGGTTAAGAGGATGGAGAACCTCCGGCTCTGGGCACATCTTTTCGACTCCATTCTTCCTGCACTAACATATGCCTCAGAGACCTGGGACCTACAAAAACAGGATGAGAACGATATTAGGGTCTCCCAAAGAGGAATTGAAAGAGCTATGCTTGGGATATCAGTTTCACTCAAGTGAGAGAAGGAATCTGGAGTTCCGACCTCCTGTCGACAATCAAGAATCAGGGACACTGTCTTGTTTGCCAAGGTGTCACAAATCAAATGGGCCAGACACGTAGTGCGATTTAGAGATGACTGCTGGACTAGAGCTGTTACAGACTGGATTCCACAGGACATCAAAAGAATGCATGGCTGCCCACCTATGAGATGGTTAGACTTCTTCTTCAAGACCCTGAATGAACGGTTTGAAGCTCTTCGTGTTCCTATGAGCGAACAGATGCCACTGGGATACACTAGCATGCGACAGGGATGAATGGAGACATTACTGGTGGCATTAAAAGATAATTGAGGCTTGGAGTGATATCACAGCAGGTAGGGTGTTTGCCTTTCACGCGGTCGACCTGGGTTCAGTTCCCAGCATCCCATATGGTCCCCTGGGCACGGACAGGAATAATTCCTGAGTGTATGAGCCTGGAGTAACCCCTGTGCATCGCCAGGTGTGACCCAAAAACAAAACAAACAAACGAAAGATAATTGAACATTTGTGTCCACGTGCTATAAAATCTCTAGTTCCATGAATATCAGAGCATCTATTATTGATAGATATAAAATAAAAGTTAATTTAAAAATTTTAATGGTCACATAGGGCCAGAGAGATGCTCAATGGACTAAGCACAGGCTTTGCATGAATACCTGGGGCCTCTGAGCTACTCCAGGAGCCACTATGAAAACTGTCAGATGTGTTTCCAAGTTCTCCTATCTGCCCCACCCCCCAAATGGAAACACCTAGAATAATGGAAAATCCAGGAGAGATCTGAAGGTAAAATGGGAGACCAAAACAAATACCTTATTTGTAATGTCGGTTTCTATAATACACACAGAGTGTTTCCGGTGAGGCTATGAGGGCCTAGGGTTCTTTCCACTGAATTTAAACACCATGGCTTACAAAGTTGTTTATGATGATTTGTTACAGGCATTTAATATTCCAACCCTAACACCAATACCATTGTCACCTTCCCTTCGCCATTGTCTCCATTTTCCCTACCAACCCTCAAGCCTGACCCCTCAACCTCCATAGCAGGCCCCCAATAATTTATTTTATATTGCTAGTTACCACTACATGACTAATGGAATGATTGAAAAAAAAGTCAACAATGTGAAAATTATATTTTACTTGAGGACATTAAGTCCTTGTCTGAGGGTTTACTAAGCTACTGTTGCTAGTTGGGCCTTCTGTGTTAATGTTTTTGTTAGTCAAGCTTAGTTGACTTCTATGTTATATTCCCATCCAATCTGTGCTCTTAGTGGAATGTTAGTACTGTAGAGTTTGGAGCCTCATTCCAGAATATTTAACTGAGCAGTCCAGCCAGAGGCAAGGTAATAACTGGTGGGGCATGAGTACAGCTGTCTGTACTTTGGAAGGGTGGGAACTGGCCCACCCTCTCCCAAGATCACCCTGGACATCTCACCCAGTGTTTCCTGCTTGACCATGTAGTACTGGTATCTGAGTTGGGTTCAGGTACCTACCCCTGTATTGTCTTTTTCTTTTGTTTGTTTTTTGGCTCAGAGATCCTGGCTCTGCACTCAGGGATCACTCCTAGTGGTGCTCACGGGAACATATATAGTGCCAGGGATTGAACCCAAGTCAGCCATGTGCAAGGCAAACACCTTATCCAGTTCAATCCTTCTGACCCCCTAAAGAACTTCTTTTGGGGGAATCACAGCCAGCCATGCTCAAGGCTCATTCCTGGCAGTTCTTGGGGTTTCTTAGAAGCATGCGAAGCTGGGGGTCGAACCCAGGTTGGCAGCATGCAACACAAATACTTTATGGTCTCTCCAGACCACCCCTAACCATCTTCTCACTTCTTTATTCCTTCTACAGAGGTACTAATCTTGCTCCATCACTTTAGGAAGTATAATAAAGAATTTCACATTCTTTCTGGATGTGAAATTGGTTCTCCATCCTAGGACTAAATTCATTACTGGGAACTGCCTGGAGCTCTGTGCTGTGTGCCTGGGCTCCAGTGGAACTTTGGCATCACCACTGACACGCACAGGCTTCCTGGAGGCTGATTCTAACTTCGTGAATTCCCACACACCACTTTCTGCTTCAGCCAGGTCCTTGTGCTGTCTCCTGGCCCTCTGCAGTCTTTTTTTTTTTTTTTTTTTTTTTTGCCACTGTACTATTGCTCCAGACCCACCTCTGCAGTCTTCAATGTGCTGTCTTGTCAGTGATGTGCCCTGATCAACGAACTTGGGGAGTCTGGTGGGGCAGAGAGAACCACAGGGGTCTGGTTTAACTATACAGGCAGGGACTAGACTCCAGGGAAACGATGAAACAAAGTAGGAGACAAATCACACAAGTTCAGGATTTCTCATTAGAAATTTGGATATTTTATTTTCATGATTTCTGTGTATTCAATTTGAGCGGAGAGGTAGTTGGGATCACAGCGGTGCTCAGGGACTATTTCTGGGTCTTTGCTCATGAATGAGCCCTGGTTGTGCTTGAGGAACTCTATGTGATGCTGCAGACTTGAACTGGGATAATTAGGATGCAAGGAAAAAACTTTATCTGCTGTACTCTTCTCTCTCTCTCTCTCTCTCTCTCTTACTTTCTCTCCCCTACCCCCATCTCTTTCCAGCTCTCTCAGCATTCATTTCAAGTTTTTAGAATACTGCATTATTCTATTAGCTGGATCAGTGACCGAACTTTTCGGAGCGTCTTTGTTGCTCCTTGATTTTGCACCTGAGATGAATACCACAGACTCCTCCTGCTCTTCCAAGCCCCTGTCTGGGGAAAAAAGCTGTTTCCTGAGTGATCAAGGCAGTTCTCTTGGGCCCTCCAGCCTGGCTTCATGCTCTGCTGTCTTGCAATACTTTGCAAATTTCCAACTCAAGGTGCTCCCTGCATTTTCATTTTGCACTGGACCCGGGACCTGCAAATCACACAGCCAGACCCCATTAGCAAAGTCAGTTGAAAGTGGGAGAGGAAACCCAGCCCGGGAGTGCGGGCAGCTGCAGCTCCCCGTGTCTGGCTTCCCTGGTTGGTCATTATGTCATTCATCCCATAGGAACCGGCAGCAATCCTGGGTCTGGCTCAGGGTATGCCTGGCGCCACCTCCTATGAGAAACAAGCTCTGGCCTCTCAGCCACTTTGTGGGGAGAGGAAGCACAGCGCTGCTCTCTGCAGCCGTGTCTCGGGCTGGCAGGGCTCTGCGATTCATCAGCAATAAGAAAAACAAACAGTGTAAATGGAGAACTTGAAAAACAGGTGGGCACCATCTCCCCACCCACGAGAGCGGATTTAAGAGGAAATTTGTTTATGGGATGGGGTTTTAAAAGGCGACCTGGAGAATTTAGCAGAGATGTAAATAAACAACGCTTCCTGGGACTGCATTAGGCCCGGGACACAGTCCCGCAAGCAACCTCACTGCAGCCGGCCTCTAATTTGACCTTGACGAGATCCAGGCCCCCGGCATCAGGCCACCTCCCAACAGGCGTCTCTGCTCTGCCTCCTTGGGAGACCTCCCCTCCACCCCACCACTGCCAGTCAGCAGCCATCAGGAGACCCCAGTTTTCTTTGACATGCCACAGTCATCCACAGCAAGACCCAGACACAGCCGTGACCCACCAGGAGCATGGAACTGTGGCAATGCTGTGGCACCATGCGGACACAACTGGATGCACTTAACCGGGGGCGGCAGGAATGCACCCCGGCCAGCAGGCGACCTTGAGCTGGGCCAGGAAGAGGATGTGCTTCCTGGCACTCTCCTGCTGGTGCTCTCCCAGGGATTCTCCCTGCTGTCACCAGTTCCTCTGCTTCTGTCTCCATCCTGCCCGAGAATTTATGAAGTATTTTTGCTGGATGACTTGAGTGATTCATTCAGCTCTTTAAATACCTGACTACAAAGACCACACAGCAAACAGCAGCCTCTGAGGAGAGGCAGCAAAGGCAATTCAAGTTTCACTAAAAGGTGATAGGCTAGAGCTTTCCCTACTCCTTGGAAGGAAATCTCAGATTTTCTTTTCTTTTCTTTTTTCAAAATACCTTGCCTTCCCCATCTTTGGCAAACCAGGTCACTCACATTCAAAAATAATTCCTGGATTTCTGAAAAATACCTACTAAATCACACGCAAGCTACTATGTACAGGCATAGGCAACGTTCATTTATAATTTCCTTCAGGACAATATTCTCTTGTCAGAGTTAAAGGGGAGAAATTAAAATCATAGAGGTTCTTCCTTGGGGAATCCTATTGTGAAAGTCCCACAAAAATCGTAGTCATGGGCCCTGAGATTCTGATCTGATGGACGCAAATACTGAGTGCCAGAATAGTTATGGTCACAGGTGGTAAGCAGACTTCACACATTGGCCAATATGACATTTTCTTTTCTTTTTAGGTCTTGAGGTCACCCCAGCTGGTTCCAGGGCCCCACCTAGGCTTCCTGCATGGAAAATCTGTGCTGGTTCCTTTGAGCTCTCCCCAGTCCAAGGCAGGTCCTTTGGTGCTTTTATGTTTGTGTTCTGTCTCTCTGTCTCTCTCTCTCTCTTCTGTCTGTCTGTCTGTCTGTCTGTCTGTCTGTCTCTCTCTCTCTCTCTCTCTCTCTCTCTCTCTCTCTCTCGGGGCCATACCTGGCAGTGCTCAGGATTTACTCTTGATTTTGTACTCAAGAAGCACTCCTAGCAGGGCTTGTGGGACCATACTGGATGCTGGGGATTGAACTCAGGTTAGCGAGATGCAAGGCAAATACCTTCTCGCCCATGCTACCACTTCAGCCCCGCCTGTACTTCTCTTGTAACCCCTGCTCAGTTTGACCTGAGATAGATATGGAAGAGAGAAAGACCCTTGATAATTCCATCTTTTTCTGTATCAAGGGCCTTGAAAATGTTAGTGCAGGGAAATGACCGTGTCCTCATCTGAAGCCTTGAGGTTGCATAAAGCTGAGGGAATCCATGCAGCACCCTCCCACACTTCAAGTGAAGCCACCCCTCCTCAGCAGTGCGCCTGCACTCGGGGCGGATGCAGAAACTGTTCTCTCTATCATACCATCCTCACAGAGGCATTAGCAGGTGGTGCCACTAAAATTATTTTCCCTGATTTATATAAGATTGAGGGGACAGATTTAGGGGAGAGAAACCAGCCCAGGCAAAGCCATTGATGGATGCTTTCTCTGAAGGGGTCCCAAGACAAGTGACATCAAAGGCTAAGAGACCAGGGCCACTTAGGGAGAATCCAGCATACCAGACATGTTCCCAGGAAGAAGAAGAAAGAATATTTTACACCACCACCACCACTGCTGCCGCCGCAGCCGCCACTGCCTCTGCCCAACAACTCTTTGGCAGAAGAAACAGATATATTGAAAAGTAGCCATACCATGGAGTTGAAAAGAGCTGAAAATTTGAATTTTCCCCAGAAAGAATTTGAAAGTTAATGGCTTCAGGGCCCAACTGTAATACCACTAAAACATCTACTGTGCATAAGATGTTGGGTTTCTGATTGTTTCTTGAAATCTAACTTTGTAATTTGTGACTTCGACTCTGCGCCAGGCTGTTTTCCCTCGGGGTGCACCAGAGGGGGGAGGAGTAAGAACCCTCCCTGCCCCAAGGGACCCAGCCCTGGCAGCCGACCTAACAACCAACTGCCCCCACACTCCAGGCCAATTTCTGGATGCTCCGGCCAAGCCTCACGCATGAATGAAGTCCCACGGAACCCAGATTATGCAGAACTTTGTGACCTTGGACTCTGGACTCAACGGAACTGGAAGCTTTGCAGCCGCACTAAACATTATAAGACACTTTCTACCCATTTTCCATAATTACCACACCATATTTGATGGAGTACACACAGTAGGCCACAAATCATAAAGAGTAATATATATGGATATATATATATATAGTAATATCACTGTATCACTGGCATCCCATTGCTCATCGATTTGCTCAAGTGGTCACCAGCAACGTCTCCATTGTGAGACTTGTTATTGCTTTTGGCATATTCAATACACCACGAGCTCTGGTGGTGCGGGCAAAATACTCTCGGTATCTTGCCGGGCTCTCAGGGACAGAGAAATTGAACCCAGGTAGGCCGAGTGCAAGGCAAAGGCCCTACCTGTTATACTATCACTCCAGCCCCATACACACACACACACACACACACACACAAAAAAAAAAAAAAACAACAAAAAAAAAACACACACACACACCTCTCGGAGAGCCCAGCAAACTACTGAGAGTATCCTGTCCACATGGGCAGAGCCTAGCAAGCTACCCATGGCATATTCAATATGCCAAAAACAGTAATGATAGGTCTCATTCCCCTGACCCTGAAAGAGCCTCCAATCATTGGGAAAGACGAGTAAGGAGAGGCTTCTAAAATCTCAGGGAGGAATAGGCGTTACTGGTGCCCACTTGAGTAAATCCACGATCAACGGGATGACAGTGATACAGTTATAACTTTGTAATCCATGACGAGTTTCTTGGAATCAGCTTCAAAATGAGAAATTAATGCGAGTAAAGGCTCTTCATTATGTTATTGACATTAGCACTGCAGGAAGATGCATGCTTAGCTGCATTCAAGCGCAGTTTGTCAGAATGCCCACATTTTATGCTCCACACTATGGAGTCCTCATCTGCCATGTCCATATAGGACAATAGTCAGGACTGTGAGCTTAGAATTCTATCTACCTAGGCCTGACCCTGGCTCTGTTCTTGCAAATATGAGATAAGGATAAGAAACACACACACATTTATGGAGAGAGGCTTAGATGAGAATATTTTTCCTGCTCAGCCCAGTGCCAGACAAGAGAGAGAGATGCATCCAAAAGTAGCAGCTGTTCTTACCATGACAATTTTTTAACTTGCAAATACTAGATAATAAAGCTCTTTAGCCCTATTTATTATTGGGCTGGAGCGATAGCACAGTGGGTAGGGCGCTTGCCTTGTATGCAGCTGACCTGAGTTAGATTCCTTTGCCCCTCTCGGAGAGCCTGGCAAACTACTGAGAGTATCCCGCCTGCATGGCAGAGCCTAGCAAGCTACCCGTGGCGTATTCGATATGCCATAAACAGAACAAGTCTCACAATGGAGACGTTATTGGTGCCCGCTTGAGCAAATCGATGAACAATGGGACGACAGTGCTACAGTGCTATTGCCCTATTATTATTGGTCTAGTAGCGGAGAAAAGGGATTAGTTATAGTAGTTAAATATTGGGGTTTAAAGCTAGGAAGGGGCATATCCTGTTTAAGAAAACTACCAAATGGTCAAACAACACTTCAGAGGACTGGCTTGGCTTTAAGAGAAGACTTTGTAGTAAGGAATGAGTAAAATGTTAACAGCAACATAAGCTGGGAAAGCAACTCACCTGTTTCTTGATTTAAGTCATTCACTTGTAATCAAAAAGAAGCAAAGACTGTGCTTTGTCTCTGTTAGCCTGCTGAGTTGTGGCTAAGATGGAGTTAGTGTGACAAATTCTAAGAAGGTTAAGTTAAAAATACCAAAACACACAGATAGCAAAAATAGTGGATTATTGGGATAGACATTAGTGTCAGTCAGTCAGGTTTCTTGGTGATGGGCTGAATAAACATGCACAGGAAGTTGGTACCTGAAACTCCAGCATGGTCTTCCCCATGTTGGACTCCAACATGTAGTGGTAGGCTCCAATGCTGGTACTTGGGTCGTCGGCATCATCTAGACTACCCTGGGGAGGAAGCAGAAACGGAAACCATTGCAGTCTTCCTCCTCTTTAGGAGGTCATGAATAAAGCCTGGCGCCTCCAGCAACTCCTGTGGGGAGTAGTAGCAGATGACCTGCAGCTCTCCTCATTTTTCAGGCTATGTTCTAGAGCCAAGGCTCCAGCGGGTTGAGGATAAAATCCTTCATCTCATCTTGACTCAGAGTAAAAAGGGTGCTGTCATCCGTTTCAAAGAAACTTTTGATTAGATGGTGAGTTAATTATATTCTTGCTAACAGAATCATTACCCCAAAGCAGACATTCTCTTTCTTTGCTCTGCATTTGGTGGGTGATGTTGGTGATATTTGCATGGCTGCCTTCTGGAGCTGCTTTCATCTGCTGTTGTAATGCTGTTGCAATCCAGAGATGACTAGACAAAATGGTGCAACCGACGGGGAAAGGAGTCTCTGGTTTTATGGACCATTTATCATTTATTGCCATGACCTACAGTGGGAGTTTTTCATAGTACACTGGTGTTTGGTTTCTTGACCACTTAATTAATCTTTAAGAACTGGTGTGGGGGCTGGAGCGATAGCACAGAGGGTAGGGCATTTGCCTTGCATGTGGCTGACCCAGGTTCGATTCCCAGCATCCCGTGTGGTCTCCCGAGCACTGCCAGGAGTAACCCCTGTGCATTGCCGGGTGTGACCCCCAAAAAAGCAAACAACAACAACAAACTGGCGTGTTTGTGTGTGTGTGTGTGTGTGTGTGTGTGTGTGTGTGTGTGTAGAAGCAGAAATGAAGTTCCCCCTCTGTTTGTTCAGGGAGAATGATTGTTAGAGCTCACATGAAAATTTGCCCTTCAATACCCCGTGGCCTGGGATTCCCAAGAAAGTGGGTGAAGACTTTGAGACTGAATGAACAACAACTGCAAGCATTAGATAGCAACAAATTTATAGCTTTTGAATGCAGTAACATTAACACACTGCTGCTGAAATATTTATGTTGGCTTTTTAAATATCCCAGAGGAAATCCATGCAGAAGCCTGTAAGCCATATATATTCTCTTCCCTTAGAAATTTCCAAGGGAAAAAAAAATGATAAATTACATTCACACTGAGGGCCCCTCCCTGCTGCTGAGTAAATTCTGCATCAATAAATCAGGCATTATTTTCTTAACTTCTCTTCCTCAAAGGCACTTAAAATTTGCAGACTTAGAAAATAAAGACTTCTTTTCATCCTTAGCAGAGAGAGAGAGAGAGAGAAAACTGCAGGCCAGCCAGCCTGTACCAGCACTTCCCATATCTCTCTATTCAATAGGAGCATTACTGAGGGGGTTAGGAGCACAAGGGTTGGTATTTGGGGCATTACCAGCAGCTTCTCCAGAATGACAATCCTTTTCAGTGGATCAAAGGAATCAAAGAAAGAAAAATCTCAGTTGGGGTTTATTCATGCTAAAGGCAAAGCCATGAAGTGGCTAATCCCTTCCGGTAATGCCAAGTTTCTGCCCTTCCTGGACACCCAGGGAGACACCTGCTATTATGGCCCCTAGAGCTTCCTCTGGAGGAAGCAAGGTCAGGACCACTCATCACTCATGCAGCAATTGGATCTACTGCCGGAGAGCTGAGACACTTCCTGTCAAAAATCTCTTAGTCAGCTCATTGGCTCCTTAGACACCAGGTTTTAGGGTTAAGAAACCTCCAAAACTCTTTGTAACAAATAATTGTTATGAAGCACAATACTTCTACTAGCCACCAGATATGGGTCCATGACTTTTCCTAGAAGACAGTGCTTATTCCAGATATCAGTAAAGAATGCGGAATTTGGGGGGAAAAAGGGGGCTATTTATCACTAGATTAAATTTGTCACTAGATTAAAGCAGATTCAACTGCACATGTTCTCAGGCCATCAAAGAGTTCACGCTGTGCAAGTGGCAATTATTCCAATCAACAAATCAAGCAAATGATCTACTTTGATTTAAAGCTGGTTCATGGTGAGTTAGAGAGGCTGAGAGCATTCTTAAGATTGGTCTAGGAAATGGAGACACATCCCTTACTCATGGATAGGAAGAATTAACATTATCAAAATGGCAATACTGCCCAAAGCACTATACAAATTCAATGCGGTCCCTATCAGGATACCCATGACATTTTTAAAAAAAAATATAGACAAAACATTCATGAAATTCATATGGAACAATAAACCCCCACGAATAGCTAAAGCAATACTTGGGGAAAAGAAGATGGGTGGCATCACCTTTCCCAACTTCAAACTCTACTACAAAGCAGTAGTAATTAAAACAGCATGGTATTGCGCTAGAAACAGACCTGCAGACCAATGGAACAGAGCTGAATATCATGTCACAGACCCCCAAATATGTGCCACTTGATCTTTGACAAAGGAGCAAGAAATGTGAAGTGGAACAAGGAAAACCTCTTCAACAAGTGGTGCTGGGAAAACTGGATAGCTACCTGCAAAATAATGAACTCTGACCTCTGTCTAATGCCAGGCACAAAAGTCAGATCAAGGTGGATTAAAGATCTCAACATCAGACATGGATCTATAAGGTTCATAGAGGAAAAAGTAGGCAGAACTCTCCATGACACTGAAGCTAAATCATCTTTAAGGATGAAACAGCACTGACCATACAAGTGGAAACAAACATAAACAAATGGGACTACATCAAACTAAGAAGCTTCTGCACTTCAAAAGAAACAGTGACCAAAATACAGAGAGCCCACAGAATAGAAAAAGCCCACAGAATGGGAAAGAATGTTTACCCAATACCCATCTGATAAGAGATGAATATCCAGGATATACAAGACACTAATAAAAGAAAAAACCTCCAATCACATCAAAAAATGGGGAGAAGAAATGAACAGAAGTTTCCTCAAAAAAGAAATATAAATGGCGCGGCCGTGGGCTCCGAGCGGCCCTGCCCGGATGGCAGCAGCAGTCCTGGCGGGAGACACCATGGGCCCCGAGCGCATCTTCCCCAGCCAGACCGAGGAGCTGGAGCCGCAGCAGGGCCCCGCCGAAGGCACTGGGGACTGGAGCGGTGAGGAACCCGAGGAAGAGCAGGAGGACCCTGGCACCGCGCCCGCAGGCTACTCGTACCAGCCCCTGAACCAGGACCCCGAGCCCGAGGAGGTGGAGCTGGCCCCCGTGGGGGATGGAGAAGATGTGGTCGCCGACATCCAAGATCGGATCCAGGCCCTGGGGCTTCACTTGCCAGACCCGCCGTTAGAGAGCGAGGACGAGGAGGAGGCGGTCGCGGCGGCCCTGAGCAGCCACAGTTCGATCCCCATGGACCCAGAGCACGTAGAGCTGGTGAAAAGGACGATGGCTGGAGTAAGCCTGCCTGCACCCGGAGTTCCTGCCTGGCCTCGGGAGATCTCAGATGCTCAGTGGGAAGATGTGGTACAGAAGGCCCTCCAAGCCCGGCAGGCCTCCCCCGCCTGGAAGTGAGGCCCCGCCTCCTCCCTCCACATCCCCCAGAGCTGCCTTAGCTCCTGGAGTTCCAGGCCAGAACCAGCACGGGACTGAACACACCCCTGGCTATCACATCTGTCTCATCATCCTCGGCCCCCTGCCACAGATAGGCAAAATCAGACTTCTTAGAGACCCACTTTATTCAATTCTGTACATATGGGGACATCGGCCCAAGCCCAGCCCACCTCAGCATGTATCACTCTGGAAAATAAAGCACCCCATGTACACAGCCAAAAAAAAAAAAAAAAAAGAAATATAAATGGCCAAAAGGCACATGAAAAAATGCTCCACATTGCTAGTCATCAGGGAAATGTAAATCAAAACAACAATGAAATATCATCTCACATCACAAAGACTGGCACGAATTCATAAGAACAAAAGCAACCAGTGCTGGCATGGATGTGGGGAAAAAGGGACGCTCCTTCACTGTTGGTGGGAATGCCAACAGGTCCAGCCTTTCTGAAAAACAATATGAACAGTCCTTCACAAACTAGAAATTGAACTTCCATATGACCCTGCAATATCACTTTTGGGAATATATCCTGAGGATGCAAAAAAGCACAGTAGAAATGATATCTGTACCTATATGTTCATTGCAGCACCGTTCACAATAGCAAAAATCTGGAAACAACCCAAGTGCCCTAGAACAGATGACTGGTTAAAGAAACTTTGGTACATCTACACAATGGAATACTATGCAGCTGATAGGAGAGATGAAGTCATGAAATTTGCTTCTAAATGGATAGACATGGAGAGTATCATGCTAAGTGAAATGAGTCAGAAAGAGAGGGACAGACATAGAAGGACTGCACTCATTTGTGGAGTATAGAATAATGAGGCTGACACCTAAGGACAGTAGATACAAAGGCCAGGAGGATTGCCCCATAGCTGGAAGCTTGCTTCATAAGCGGAGGGGAGAAGGCAGATGGAATAGAGAAGGGATCACTAAGAAAACGATGGCTGGAGGAATCAGTCGGGATGGGAGATGTGTGCTGAAAGTAGATAATGGACCAAACAGTGTCTCAGTGTCTGTGTTGCAAGCCATAGTGCCCCAAAGTAGAGAGAGAGTATGGGGAATATTGTCTGCCATGGAGGCAGGGGGAAGGTGGGAAAAGGGGTGTATACTGGGGATATTGGTGGTGGGAAATGTTCACTGGTGGAGGGATGGGTGTTTGATCATTGTGTGATTGTAACCCAAACATGAAAGCTTGTAACTATCTCAGAGTGATTCAATAAAATAATAAAAAAAAGATTGGTCTAGAGAGCCAGCTTCAACTTCAGCATTTCCAATCAAAGTAGTCCTTCTGAGGGTTGTTGTTTCGCTGAACATTAATGACTCAGTGGGTAATAATTAAACTATCTAGGCTTAGAGAATTTGCTCACTTTGGCATCTCCTGAGATTTAAACCCAGTGCAGCCAGCACCTCCCTCCCCGGTGGGCACTTACGCTGGTGGAGGCAACGGCTTCATGCACACTCTCCATGATGAATTCCTTGGTGATTCTGCGAGAGGGCAGCTCATTGAAGAGGGAGTTGATGAGTGCCACTTTTGCAGCATCCCGGCGGGCCTCCGCTCGACTTAAGCAGCACTTGGGAAGGAAAGGAGAAAGGAGTGATGAAAAAATCCCACTTCTCATTGTTTCATCCTGGCATCACTTGGACTTGGACATTTGTGTTTATTTGTTGGTTGTCTGCAGCTGTTCTTGCATACCCATTGCTAATCTCCAGACCATCCTGCAGAGTTTCTTTCAGCCCTGCAGCACATACAGAAGTCTTGGAGAATCTTCAAATGTTTTTTGTCTCCTATCACGGTGGTTTCCTATTCAATCTCCTATTGCATGTGAGCTATGCACCCAAGTCTTTGCACCTTTTGCTAATAAATAATAATAATAATGATAAATAGAACCCTCATATGACCCAGTGATACCACTTCTGGGTATCTATCTCCAATACATAAGAACATTAATTCAGAAGGATATATATACACACCTATGTTCATTGTGGTGCTCAGTACAATAGCCAAGATAATGAAAACAACCCAAATGCTCAGCTATGGATGAATGGATCAAGAAGTTGTGAAATCCGGCTGCTTCTCTCAGAAGGGAGCATAACATAAGGCCCCCATAGCCATGCTAGACTCTGTGCTAGACTATTTCACATGGGATACCCCAGAGGGGGTGGTTGAGAGCCCTCCCCACCCCAAGGGACCCAGCTCTAGCAGCCAAAAACCTCCACAACCCAACCACTGCCATGCTCAAGGCTGCTCCCCACAAGCTCAGGTCAAGCCTCACACATGAGTGAAGTCCTACAGAACCCAGGTAATGTGGAACTTTGTGACCTTGAATTCTGGGCTCAACAGGACCAGGAGCGGAGATCCTCTGCCCTCTTTCCCCAGTCTCCGGCGACCCAGTGGTCACGCCCATAAACCACTTCCTGCTGGCTCCAGATAATCTCATCATCGGCCACCTTCCAGATCACAGGGCTGCTTCTCCCGAAAGGAGCATAATATGAGGCCCCCATAATCATGCCACTGGACTCCACACCAGGCTCTTTTCACTCAGGGTGCCCCAGAGGAGGGTGAATGAGAGCCCTCCCCGCCCAAGGGACCCAGCTCTGGCAGCCAAAAACTTCCAGAACCCAACCGATGCCACGCTCAAGGCCACTCCCCATGTGCTTGGGCAGAGCCTCATATATGAGTAAACATACTCCTGGACCACGCGGCTGAGAAAGAGGCTGTGCAACAAACACATCATAAACCACTCCCTACCCATTCCCCATAATTACCACACCACTTTTGATGGGGTTCAGATAATAGGCAACAAATCATAATAGGCAACAAATAGGGAAATATATATATATGCATACATACATATTTTCAGATATATATACCAAAACTCACATCGCCCAAACTTTAACAACATGTTAGTGATATCCTATAGAACATCTTAATGGCTCCTGCCAAGATAGAACAATCTTCACACTGTTTCCTATATGAACACTCTTTTGTAAGCATGTTCAGCAGTTTGTCATAACAGACAATGCAAAATAAATTATTTTGTTGTTTTTTGGGACAGGGATTGGGGTTTGGGATGGAAACATCCCGGATTTGGTGGTGGGAAGGTGGAATAGTGGTGGGATTGGTGTTTGACTATTGAATGTAATCAAACATTGTGAACTAACTTATAAAATTTAAAAATTAAAGAAAAAAGTTGTGGTATCTTGGTGAAAGGATAGGTGCTGGAACATTTTATAACCGAAACCCAATCATGAACAACTTTGTAATTGTGTCTCTCACTGTGATTCAATAAAAAATTATTTTAAAAAAAGAAATTGTGGTATATATACACAGTGGAATACAATGATGGAATAAGAAAGAACAAAATCATGCAAGTTGCTACAACATAAATGGAACTAGAAGGTATAATGCTGAGTGAAATTATAGTCAGAAGGAAAGAGATAGATACAGAATGATCTCTCTCATATGTGGGACCCAAAGATACACAGCAAGGTAGCAACAAAGGGCAAAGGCAACCCAACAGGAGAACTGACCCACACAACTGAGTTTGGGAGAGGGCTTGAAAGGAAGTTGTGTTGGGGTCCTAGGAAAAGAAGGGAGGTAGATATACTGGTAAGGGGTGTGTTGGAATTATGTGCTTAGGAAACCCATCATTAACATATTGTAAATCACAGAACCTCAGTCAATAAAAAAGGTAATAATAATATTGAAAATAGTAATAACAAGAAAAGTAATGGAAACAGTAACGCACATATTACTATTGTATGCTAGGTGATTGTATTCATTATTACAGCTTTCCTCAATCCTTATTTCAGAAAACAAAACAAAACCCAGATACCATCATAAGGAAAGAAAGGCAAGAGAAGTGACTGGTTGAAGAAACTCTGGTACATCTATACAATGGAATACTATGCAGCGGTTAGAAAAAATGAGGTCATGACGTTTGCATATAAGTGGATCAACATGGAAAGTATCATGCTAAGTGAAATGAGTCAGAAAGAGAGAGACAGACATAGAAAGATTGCACTCATCTGTGGAATATAGAATAATAGACTATAAGACTAACGCCCAAGAATAGTAGAAATAAGTACCAGGAGATTGTTTCCATGGCTTGGAGGCTGGTCTCTCATTCTGGGTAACTCAGGGAAGGGACCACCAAGTAAAATGTGGTTGGAGGTCATGTGGGGGAAGGGTGAGGCGGGCGGAATACAGACTAGAGACTGAACACAATGGCCACTCAACACCTTTATTGCAAACCACAACACCTAATCAGAGAGAGAGAGAACAAAAGGGAATTCCCTGCCATAGTGGCAGGGCGGGGTGGGGGGAGAGGGGACTGGGGAGGGGGGGAGGGATGTTGGGTTTACGGGTGGTGGAGAATGGGCACTGGTGAAGGGATGGGTTATCGAACTTTGTATGGGGGAAGCATAAGCACAAAGATGTATGGATCTGTAACTGTACCCTCACGATGACTCTCTAATTAAAAATAAACTAATTAAAAAAAAAAAGAAAAAAAAAAGAAAGGCAAGAGAAGCTACTTAAGCATCCTAATTAAAAGCACAGGCTCTGGAGTCAGCTTTCAAATTCCAGACCTGGCCCTTAGGAGCTGAGAGACCCTGGCCAGTTAGTTTTCTCCTTTCCTGGGAATGATAGCCACTGTGCAGAGAGGCTGAATCACAGGTTCAGTGCGTGATGGAGGATAAAGCACCAGCGATGAAGCACAAAACAGGGCTCAGACCATCCTCGATTCAGTCCTTCAGCCTCCCACCAGCGGAGGACGCTCTGCCAAAACCCAACCCCCAAAGCTTCTGCTTTCCTGGGACAAGTACCCCACCTCCCTGCTAAGTCTCAGTCTCACTCTCCGTCCATGCCCACAGTTCAGGCTCCTGAGGCCCTCCCGAGCTTAGGGGCTGGTCACCCCTGCTTCCACGTGTTTCCCCACGTGTAATTAATATTCATCCCCATGCTCTTGGCCCGGGAATCTCCGCTTCCGTCCAGTCTCGTTCTTGATTTCATCCCACCCTCTGTTTTCTTGTCAGCTGACCCAGCCTCAGGTTCTGACTTGGTGTGTGTCCTGGGGCTGCAGAGACAGAAGCAAAGTGTCCCTGGAGCCCACTGGGCTGGGCTCATCATGTAACTAGCGTCAGGCTCCTGCTTGGAACGAACCCCTGGGCCCTGTCAAGCAGCACCCCCTGCTCCGCCCCTGGGCCAGTGGGGTGAAGGCTGCAGGATTCAGAGGTTGCTCCTCACTGGACAGTGCTCTCTCCGATGGCCACCAAAATACTCGGGTCTCAGATTCCGAGCAGCTGGGGGACTGGGAAGATGCGGCCATCCTGCAATGTGCGGGTTCAAAGCGTCAAGGCCTTCTTAGCGCCCACGGGAACAGCTAACACTCCATGTCTGGCACTTGACCTCAGCTGCACGTGCCCCGCACTATCTCTGTCACAGGCAGCTGCACCCCGTGAGATGCCCCCACCCCACCTTTGTTCCCACACGCTGAGCTTGTGTGCCCTGAGGTCAGACTCTGGCCCCTCCACTTTGCCCCAGGCTCCTCCCACCAACCATGGTGCCCATCAGCAGGAGCCCCGCTCTGTCCCTAGCCCCGAGCCACACAGTACTTCCTCCTGCACCCCAAAACTGCAGGCCAGGAAGCCTCCTTGTGTATTTGTGGGCACCTTCAGCAGATCCAGCGTCAGTGAATGATGTTCTGACCTCGCTGGTAGGGGGAGCAGGGCATGACCAGGCCCCACAGCAGGGTTGCTGCTGAGACATGAAGGTGCACATGTGCTTTGCGCTCAAAGAGTACAGCAGACAAAGAACGATGGCACTCATTTGTGGGATATTAAATAAACAATAAAACATACTGGGAGACTAAAACCCAAGAACAGTAAAAACAAGGGCCAGGAGGAATGGACTACGGTTGGAAGCTTGCTCTAAGTGGTTGGGGGAGAAGGCACTCAGGGCAGAGAAGGGATCACTATGACAATGATAGCTAGACATGAGCACTCTGGACAAGAACTGCATGCTGAAAGGAGGGAAAGAGACAAACATGATAAACTTTTCAGTACCTGTGTTGCAAACCGTAATGCCCAAAAGAAAAGAGAGAGAGAAAGAGAGAGAGAGAAGAGAGAGAGAGAAGTGTCGGCTGTAGAAGTAAAGTGTAGGTGGAGGATGGGAGGGAAACTGGGGACATTAGTGCTGGGAAATGTACACTGGTGAAGGGAGGGGAGTTGGGACATTGTAGGACTGAAACCCAATCATGCACAACTTTGTAACTATGTATCTCACCGTGATTTAGTATAAAAAAAGAGTGCAATGAAAGCTCTAAAGATGAGCTGGTAACTGGTGACTGGTGGGGGCAGGGGAGCTCCAGTGATCTGAGCAGATAACTCAACCCTAACCTTGTTTGGCTGGAGGGGTGCTGATGTTATTGCATGCTCAGGTTACTGTCCTCAGCCAGACTTTGTTGGAGTCAGGTGGCCCAATCAACAGCAACTTTACAGGGGGAAAGGAAGGGCTGGACAGGGCAAGGAGGCCGCATGGCATTTTCTTACAAGGATTCCTTGGGGAAAATGGGAAACCATCTCCTTCTACTCCCTTAACTAGGACGATGGCTAAGTATCTCCACTGTGTTCAAGACTTTCAAGGCGGAAAGATAAGTTAGGAGGGGAGTAAGGAGAGGCGCATAGGAGGTGGCAGGCTAGAGGCCAGGGGTCTCAGAACATCCATGATGAAGAGCTCTGGTATGTAAGTTCTAAACCTCAGAGCCAACAACCTTGGAAGCAGGAGACCCAAACAACCACAAACCAGAATGGGAAATGTGCCCATCAGGGAGGCAGGTGAGGCTGCGAGGTAACCTTCGGACACTGGAAGAGGAAAATCAACACTGGATTGGCAGGACACTATATGTGTGAAACCCAACTGTGAACAATTTTGCAAATCATGGTGCCTAAGTATATTTTCTTCAAGTGTCAGGTGCTGGGAAAAAGCCCGATGCTTGAGAGGATTATTTCCCACATATCCTGGTTCTATTTCATTCTCAGGAGTTTGTTTTTCACTGGAGCCGTTTAAAAAAAAAAAAAAAACCAAAAAACCTCACTTTACCTATTTCCCTCGGATCTCTGTGTAGCACATGAGTTTTAAATAAGTGGTCTTTTACTGAGATTCAGATGCCTTTTCTTTCAGGAAGCTTTCCCAGACTGCTCCCAGGCCAGGAGGAGAGGACCATACTGATCTGTTCTTTGCTCAGCACCCCTCCTTCCACACCTCTCCCAAAAGGCAGAATGCAACTTCATCCTCTTTGTTGCTCAGTAGCTGCAATATGCCTGAATCCAGAGTCCAGCCTAGGGAAGGCAAGCACAGATCACTGAAGCACCTAAAAAAATGCTTGAGGAATTCTCTTCAGGAAGATAATTAAGGATATATGCTCCTTGTTATAAAAATTCCAATGTAAAAGGACCAGAGTGAGAGTATAAGCGGTAAGACACTTGCATGCAGCTGGCTTAGGCTAGATCCCCAGCGTCCGTTCCATATGGTCCCTTGTGCCCTGCCAAAACTGATCCCTGAGCACAGAGCCAGGAGTAAGCCCTGTGAATGGCCAGATGTGGCCCTCATACAAAACAAAACAAAACAAAAATTTCAATGTGAATGTACTCCGTGCAGTACCTATAGCTGTGTAATATAAAAATGCAATGGATAATTTTCAGAGGAGTGATTAGCTCTGAATTCAGAAACTCTGAGAGGTCCAGTCTCGCCTGACTGTCGGGTTTGTTTATTATTTGGACAACCAGTTTCCTGTTAAAAATCAGAGTTTTTGCAAACATTACCTGACATCTGTAGGATGTCAGCTCATTTTAATAGGATTAGGGTTTTGGCTTTACAAAATCTAAACTAGAGGCATTGGGGTTTTCAAATTTAGAGAATTAGATTCAGACCTGGGTCCTCTCTAGAAAGTACATAAATTTATATCTAAATACTAGCAATTTAAACCATCTTTCATAGAGAGAGACCCAGTAAACACTGCTTAGATAAAAGAAGCTATCTATTTTAAATAAGACCAGTTAAGTACTAGATCAAAGGCGCCACATACATTTACAACCAAATGGCATTGCTTCTGGGATCAAAGGGCTGCCTGCGGAGAGCTGGAAAGAGCCTGTCCCCAGCAAGCATGAAAAAGCACTGCAGAGACGCAGCCAGTATCAAGATTTTAAGCCAACACATGTCTTTACTTATTTTATTGTTTCAATGTACAGAATCTTGGGATAAAATGAGACAGAAAGTGTACCAATTAATAAGTACATAAAATAAAAATAAATTCAGAGCCATCAAAGAGCTTTTCTTGCTCTTATTGTTCTCTGCATTTCTCAAAGACAAGTACTTCAAAATGTCTATAATGTCAACCAGCCACATTCTTTGAAAAATTTGGAGCTACAAATCCAAGCGTGTAAGGGCTGCATTATTCTCTTTGGGGCTCCTTTCACAGCCCTCTTCAACCAGGAGAACCTGTAGCCAAAAGCAAATCTAAATCAGAATGTGGATTCTGCAGAAAAAAACAGGCACTGTCAAAACTACCCTGAAACAGTGGAAAGTGCTGCAAGAAAATAAAATATGGTAAGTGACAGGCTGTTTTATTGAGGTGTCCAACCTGGCTGTCAAAGACAGCAGGGGCGGGGGGGCGGGGGGCGCGGGTGAGTGAAGTATGTTATTACAAAGCAACTTCCCACCAGAATTAGACTTCCCAGTTTGGATGGCTTGTTCTTGCTATTTTTCAGCCATAACCACAGATTTGTAAACTGGACCATATCCACTAACCATTCTAACACATTCATTTGGATGGACAGTTTCTGTCCCTTGCACAAGTGGAAGTGCATGGCTAGAGGATTTAACAGTCAAGGCTCTACGAAAGGCAGCGTGGGCTGCTTGGCATCTGGTGCCACGCGCTTTCCAAGTGACTAGCAGACTCCACGCAGACATTTGTCTTGATTCTCAGATGCCTTTCATCTGCTGTTAGATTTTTATTTATTTTTGGGTTTGGGGACCACACCCAGTGGTGTTTAGGGTTTATTCCTGGCTCTGCAGTCAGGGATCTATCTGATGGGCTTAGGGGACCATATGGGGCGGAGGGATTGAACGGAGTTGGCTGCATGCAAGGCAAATGCTCTACCTGCTATATTATCATTCCAGTCCTGCTGTTAGATTTTTATACCAGTAAGCTCCAGGAAGAAAGGAAGGAAGGAAGGAAGGAAGGAAGGAAGGAAGGAAGGAAGGAAGGAAGGAAGGAAGCAAGGAAGGAAGGAACGAAGGAAGGAAAATATAAACAGGCTCGTCAATGGCGTTGCACAGGAAAGCCAATGGAATGGCAGTAATGGCAGAGACTTAAAGAGAGTAGTTCCCTCCCAAACTACAAGCACTGCTACATGGCTGCTGGGAAACCATGTGAGATTTCAGATCCTCAGAGATGAAATTCATGTCTGCTTTTGCTATCAGCTATAGATAACTAATATAAATATTTCGCTCACACCAGGTAATTAGCATCTCAGCACACTAATAATTCTTATTTCTGACAGGTGCTGGCACCAAACCAAGCACATTATATTATGAGCATAATCTTTCTTCTTGTTTGTTTTTGGGATCACACCTGTTGGTGCTTAGGGCTCACCCCTGGCTGTTTTCTCAGGGGGCCATAAACACCAGCAGGGACTGAGCTGAGGTTGACTGCATGCAAGGCAAGTACATTAACCTCTGGATTCTCTCTCTCTCTCTCTCTCTCTCTCTCTCTCTCTGAGACTCACCACTGCCATAATCTTAAGAAGTAGATTTCTTTCTGTTATTCTTATTCTGCAGATTAAGTTATATATTCCAAGGTCATACAACTTTAAAAAGTGGCCAAAACAAAATTTAATGCCTGTCTTATTATTTTGTTTTCTGTTTTGTTTTTAAGTTTTGGGCCCCACCCAGTTTGCTCAGGGCTCACTTCTTTTTTTTTTTTTTTTTTTTTTTGCTTTTTGGGTCACACCCGGCAATGCACAGGGATCATTCCTGGCTCATGCACTCAGGAATTACCCCTGGCGGTGCTCAGGGGACCATATGGGATGCTGGGAATCGAACCCGGGTCGGCCGTGTGCAAGGCAAACGCCCTACCCGCTATGCTATCACTCCAGCCCCAGGGCTCACTTCTGACACGGTGTTCAGGGGCACTCCTGGTGGTTCTCAGGGACCATATGCGCTGCTGGGGTCAACCTTGTGCAAAGAAAGTGCTTCACCCACTCTGACCCCAAGTCTGTGTTACTTGAGAGAACAGACAACCCAACTCTACTTGACACAGAAACTACCACTCACCTTGGAATAGGGAGGGTGTGTGATTTGGCTGTGAGTTAAGGCATGCTCCTAACTGTACACTTCTCTACCCAAAGTTTAATTTGTACTGTCCATGAGGAATTTTGACATAAGACTCCAAGAGTAGCTCTTCCCATCTGTACCTGACAAACTCAGCCTCATAAAGAAGAAAAGGCCAGGGGCTGGAGAATAGCACAGCGGGTAGGGTGTTTGCCTTGCACACGGCCGACCCGGGTTCGATTCCCAGCATCCCATATGGTCCCCTGAGCACCGCCAGGAGTAATTCCTGAGTGTAGAGCCAGGAATAACCCCTGCGCATCGCCAGGTGTGACCCAAAAAAGAAAAAAAAAAGAAGAAAAGGCCAAGGAGAAAGCAGTAAGGAAGCAGTGCCTGGTGAGAAGGGAATGCACTAACAATTTATCATATCAGGACAGGTGGGCAGGGAGGGGAACTCATTGGACAATGAATTTCGGGCAGAATAAAAACCGAGATAAGCTCGCCCAAGCAGTTTCCCTGTCATGGGCTCTTTTCCCAGCCTCAGAGTCAGGACATCCTCGGTCTGAGAGCACTGAATGATGAGTGCTGTGCCATATCTACACAGGCACCCTAAGAAGCATGCTTGCCAACTCTGACCAGTCCTGGGCTGCCGCAACCCAATTTGGGATGTGCTAGTCCTTTTTTCACCTTCTTCTTTTCCTTGCCTCTCTCAGATTTCCTATGTACTTTTTTTTTCCCCCTTGCTCTATATCTGCTTCTGAAGGTCTTTTCTGCGAGGCAGACAGGGACCGAGGGAGTCTGGACAGAGGCTGGGACTGACTACTTTCCTTTTCCTGAGGAGAGTCAGACCTTGCTCCAGCCTGAGATCCCCCACTCCCCGGAAGGAAGCTCCATGGTGCAAATCCACATCCTGCCGTGCTGATGAGGTGGGTCTCAGGAGCTGCAGCTGAAGGACCTGGTGGGATGAAGGTTTGTTCCTTCAGGAGCGCCTTGGAGATTGGCCTGCCCCAGCAAGGTGTGGAGGCCAGGCAGGAGGGTGGTGCTCTCCCTGCATCTCTGTGTGGCCACTACTCTGGCTGTTCCTGCTCCCTCCCTCCAGGGCCTCTCTGTCCTCCTCCCTCCTGTTGTCCTTTTGAAGCCTTTCTGCTGGACTATGGCGAGAAGGAGGATGTGGACGGCAGAGAGCACAGCAGTAAAAGCCCATATGTCATCTCTCTCAAGGAGTCCTGACTTCGGGCTGAAAAGGACGCCTCAACCAAGCTGGGCCAGCAGGATCTGAGGTTTTACCAAACAAGGTGGTGCAACTATGTTAACAAGTATCTGGCATATCTTCAAGGGCAAAAGTCATTTGAGCTTCCACAGCTCCACCAAATAATTTTTAGAATTTTTTTTCAAACCCAGCAGATGCATATCTTGGAATCTACCCCAAGAGCCCTAAAACTCATTCAGAAAAGACATTCATAATCCTAAATTTATTGCAGCACTGTTCATAGTAACACAGATGTGGAAACAACCCCAATGCCCAACATCTGATGACTGGATAAAGATACGATGGTACATCATCACAATGTAACACTTCTTGGCTATAAGAACAGATGAAATCAAGCAGTTTGCAGCTATGTGATGGATCTGGAGAGTATCATGCTGTGTGAAGTCAGTCAGAAGGAGAGGGACATAATACAGCGACCTATCTCCTATGTGGCATAAAAGAAACATAATAAGGAAACAAATGCCCAACAGAACCTGAGAACTGGTCTTCAGTAGGAAGCTTAACATGGGTTACTAGGAAGGTGGGGATGGATGGATGGATGGATGGATGGGTGGATGGATGGATGGATGGATGGATGGATGGATGGACATGGGGACAGTGGTGAAGGGAAGTGGACACTCTAGTGGAAGGTGAGGTGCTGGAATGTTTTATGTAAGAACTCTACTACTAATAATATTGCAAACTATTGTGCCTAAAAATTTTAAAACAGAAAAAAAATGCCTCTAAGACTAGCTTATCTGGCTCGTACACTCTCCTGGACTTTAGATCACTGGCAGGTTCCCAGGGCCCGCAGCCCCACCGGGAGCACAGTGACCATGCTGCAGGCTGAGGCGCCAACTGAGAGCTACTCCTGCTTCTCCAGGCTGCCAGGGAGCTGGGGCACACACAGTGCCAGGCTCTGCACAGGGGTGTGTGCCCCACAGAGATGGTCCTGCACTGCAGGAAGAGTAATTTTTATATCAGGATGGTGCAGCAGTGTGAGCTCCAGAGCCCCTCACCATGCTTCAAAGGCAGGATTAGACTCAGGTTTGTTTTTTTGTTTGTTTGTTTGCTTTTCGGGTCACACCCAGAGATGCTCAGGGGTTACTCCTGACTCATGCACTCAGGAATTACTCCTGGCGGTGCTCGGGGGATCATACGGGATGCTGGGAATCAAACCCGGGTCAGCCGTGTGCAAGGCAAACACCCTACCCGCTATGCTATCGCTCCAACCCTGACGCAGGTCTTTAAAAAAAATCATTTATTTAAGTTTTGGGTTTTGGGGCCACACCCAGTTGTGCTCAGGGTTCATACTTGGATCTTTACTCAGAGATTACTCCTGATGGGGCTGGGGGACCATATGGGGTGACCCAGATCTGCTGCATACAGAGCCAGCACTTGACCCTCTGTTCAATCGTTCTGGCCCTAGATTCAGTCTTTAAAAATCTTTTACTATCCACAACCAGAAAAGCAGAGACCAAGAAGACTGATTGGTCAGTGGTTGGAATCTACCACAAGTATGTGTGGGGCCGAGGGTAGTAGGTAAGACAGAGAAGGGACCAGTATGACAATAATAGTTGGAAATGATCATGTTGGATAAAAACTGAGGATTGAAAATAGGTGAAGGGATGTACATGACAACCTTTCAGTATCTGTATTGAAAACCACAATGCCTAGAAGGAGGGGGAGAGAGAGAGAGAGAGAGAGAGAGAGAGAGAGAGAGAGAGAGAGAGGGAGAGGGAGAAGGAAAGTACCAAACTACCTGCCATAAAAGTAGATTGGGAGGAAAACTGGGGACTTTGGTGCTGGTAAATGTACACTGGAGGAGGGATGGGTGTTGGAACACTGTATGATTGAAACCAATCATGAACAGCTTTGTAATGTGCTATCTCAGCCTGCCAGAAGTGATCGCTGAGCAAAGAGCCAGGAGTAAACCTGAGGACTGTCAGTGTGACTTCCAAAGCTAAAATCAATCAATCAATCAATCAATATCTTTTCTTTAACTTGGGTTGTTTTTTTGGGTGGAGAGAGGTAGAGGGACTACCAAGCAGGGATGAGGTGCCCGCACCATGTCCCAGTGATTCTCAGCTGACCTGGCCAGTGCTCAGGCCAAGGGCCTAAGAATGCAAAGCTGCTCAGGCCTGTGGTGTGGGGGTGTCCAGGAACCCTGGGGCAGGGTGGGGCACACAGGGCCAGGGAGACACGCTGGTCTGGCTTCATCCCAGAACCAGGTTTTGTGGAGTGGGGAAGGTTATGTGATTTGGGGGACCTGATTTAAGAAAAACAGTATGAGGGCCCTTGTGGGGGACCCTCTGCCTAAAGACTATGATCCGAGAGGTCTTCTAACCCATTTTGGCACCCAGAGCGGCTTCTTACAGAAATGCATCTAGACTGTGAACTGAGCTAAAATATCAGAAATCTAAACCCGCGTGGCCACTGTCATGGCCGCATGAGCTCATAGAGTCTTCATTCTCAGCAATGAAAAGGAATTATTAAATGATGCCTTTTCAGCAGGCCTGATTGGTGGGGGAAATTCCAAACAATAATAGTGAGTTCTCTATTGAAATATTGAATGTATTCAAAGTATAGAGAGAATAAAGTGAAGATCATTAGCTACTTAGGTGGGGGTGGGTGAGAGGGGGGTATATTGGGGTTCTTGGTGGTGGATCATGTGCACTGGTGAAGGGATGGGGGTTCAACCATTATACGACTGAGACTTAAACCTGAAAGCTTTGTATTTTTTTCACGGTGATTCAATAAAATAAAAACTTAAAAAAAAAAAAACAACAGTGGGCAGTAATCCTGTCTCCTATGCTTGCAACATGATTGGCAGGAATAAGTGATTGCTCTAAGTATTCAGCAACTCTCTGTGTGCTAAAACACTGTCATATTTCAGAGTAAACTAACCAGCCCCAGCTCATCTTTGACTTGAGTGCAGAATAACAGGACAGGGGACACAAAAGAGCGAAAACTGAATGCAAAGACAGGAGACAAAATGCAAGTTGACCCAAACTTTGACAACCAGATTTGGAAAGGTGCCTGTCAAGATGGGATCCTGGGTGGGGGATGGGAACCCAACCTGGCACATTGGTGCCGGGATTGGTGCTGGAATATTGTATGCCTAAAACCAAACTATGAATAGCCTTGTGAGTCACAGTGCTTTAATAAAATAAAATTTGAAATGAAATTAGAAAAAAAAATCGCCCTTGTGGGCTGGGGTGAAAATACAGCAGGTGGGGCTCTGGCCTTGTGTGTGGCAACCCGGCTTCCATCCTGGGCACCGCAGTTAGTCTCCTGATCCCCACCAGAAGTGATCCTTGAACACAGAGCCAGGAGTAAGCCCTGAGCACTGCCTGGTGTGCTCCCAAACTAAAACGAAATAAGGAAAAATAAAAATTGCCTTTGCGATCTGGAAGGAGCGGGATAGACCCTTCATGGGCTTAGGGTTGAGAAGGAAACTCTCCTCTCTTCCACAGCTGTCACTCACACATCTGTGCTCAGGACAGTGATTGTGCACTTCCGCCCCAAAATCTTGTCTCACTTGTCTCACACCCCCGCCTTGGGGGTCCCACAGTCTGACTCAGCTCTGAGACCACCTAAGATCACATCAGATCCCACTTCTCAGGGTGTCTATCTGGCACATCTGCTGCCACTTCAGAAGCCTCACATTTCCTGGGGATGGATGAGGCCTCCGAACACCCCTCCCCCACCCCTCGAGCCCCTGCACCCCCTCCTCTTCAGCTAGAACAGCTCACAAAACTCAGGACAATGAACAGATTGTGGATTTACTGTACACAAAACAGTCAGACAAAGAGAAGACCTGGGGCAAGGTCCTTCCAAGGGTCTCTACCCTAGCAGGCCACCAGCCCTGTAACCTCTAACCCCACTCTAATATTGTTCTGAAGGCTTCACAACGCCCGCGGGTCACAGACTCTGGCTATTGATGGCTGAGTGAATCTTTTGCCTCTCCTTTCTCTGGAGTATGGGGGAGGCACTGGAAGATTTAATCCCTAATCATGCAGACTGTGCCCTGGGTGCCCAGTCCCCATCCTGTGGAAAACCTTGTGTTTTCCAAGAGCGATGGCATTAATTTAAACTCCTCCAAGGTAAACAGACACTTACAACAGACTATTTATCACCTTTATCACCTCTATCACCTTTATCACTCTTGTCATTTAGCAAATTCCAAACAGGTTAGGTTCTGGGTGCCAGGAACCAGGCCAGAGACTGAACACACTTTCCTTATGATAAATCATAGTGCAGCAACAGCAAACCCACCTCTTCTAACATGAAAATAAATGCCAATTTCTCAGTAAAGGAACGACTTCTACTGAAGAATCAAAGAAAGTGGCATTCAGATTGGGGGAGAAAAAGTGCTTGATGACAGTCTGTCTGAAAACTAACCCCTTAGAGCACTGTGACCTCACTCACATCTCAATTCCTTTCACCTTCTTCATGACAATTTCTTAAGTTGTTGCCCTGTGCAATGCCAATTCAGCCAAGCCTAACTTGATGAATAGCAGGCTATCTGAAATAAAGTGGCCGGTCCACTTTTTACACTGTATTAAGGTTTCTTAAATGAACGGAAACAAATTCTGGAAATCATGAACATATTTTAAATAGAAATATCTAATAAGATACTAGTTTTATTGTTATCTCTCTTTCTTTCTCTCTCCCCGCCGTGTGTGTGTGTGTGTGTGTGTGTGTGTGTGTTGGTGTTTCCGCCACACCTGGTGGTGCTCAGAGCTTACTCCTGGCTCCATGCTGCTCAGGGATCACTCCTGACTCCTGTCAAGACTTGAGGGACCATATGGGACATATGGGATACAAGGGATTGAACAGGAGTTGGCTGTGTGCAAGGCAAACACCTTACCCACTGTACTGTCTCTCTATCCCCAATATTATTACTTATTTATTTGTTGCTGATGTTTTTAAAATTTGTTTTTGGACCACACCTGGTGATGCTCATGGCTTACTCCTAGTTCCATGCTCAGGGATCACTCCTGGAAGAGTCAGAGGACTATATGAGGTGCTGGGTCAGCCACCTGCAAGGCAAACACCCTGCCTGCTGTACTATGGCTCTAGCCCCCTAATTCTATATTAAGTCCTTAAAAATGATTTATGGATGTGTTACTATGACATAGGAACATTCTCTATCTGGGCTGATACAATTTATACTCTGAGGATAATTTTCATCACAGACCACTTTTGATAAGTAATTTTCCTCCCAAATTTTGTACCCCAGACAGGGTACCCGTGGGGTAGATGTTTTGAGGGTTTTACTGTTGCGTGGATCCTCTAAACACCAAACACAGAGCTTTCTTTAGAAAAGCATGCTGAAAGAAGCAGGTCGTTTCTCTCTGTATGAAACAACGGGCCTCTTGGAACGTCTCATTTAGGTGATTTATTCACTTCTGTTATTCCTTTTCATTTGGGGCTCTGGGGCAACCCCCAGCAGTGCATGGAGGACCACGGGGTGCAGAGGATCAAACTGGGAACAGCTACATACAAGTGCCTTCACCACTCTGCTCTCTTGCCAGCCTCATGTACATGGTTTAAAGACGCCAAGAGAGAAGAAGAAAAAGGTCACAGATTCCAAAGATGCAGAAACCAAGTGAAGCACATTTGACTCATTTTATCAGCCTGCCCCTGTGGCCAAGAAGTTGAAAAATGGCTTGTTAGAAACTTGACTTAGGAATAAGAAGAGAAACTGCAAGTGTCAGATTTTATCTGGCTGTGGGGGTTCTGGACTGGAGTGATAGCACAGTGGGTAGGGCATTTGCCTTGCACACGGCTGACCTGAGTTCGATTCCTCTGTCCCTCTCCTCTCGTAGAGCTTGGCAAGCTACCAAGAGTATCCCGCCAGCATGGCAGAGCCTGGCAAGCTATCTGTGGCATATTTGATATGCCAAAAACAGTAACAAGAAGTCTCACAATGGAGATGTTACCGGTGCCCGCTCGAGCAAATCGATGAACAATGGGACAGGACGACAATGCTACAGTGCCCAGGTGCTGAGGCAGCATTTGCTCAGTGGCACAGCAGGGAGGTGAGCCGGCCAGCACCAGGTAGGCTCAAGGGCAAGGAGGTGGACAGTGAGACAGAGGCTTCTCGAAGATTTGCTGCATGTGGCTGCAAAGATCTTTGGGCTTTCTAACGTTCTAAGTGGGAGCCAGTGACCCCAGAGCCAGAGTGAGGGGCCTGTGGGCTCAGGTCAGCGTCAATGACACCTCTGACTCTTCCAGGCACACAAAGAATGCCACAAGCCAGCCCTGCTGCTAACTGACCCCTTTCCAGCCCAGACTTGCTGCCCTGCTAAGCCAGGCACAATGGCCTGCGCCCCCAGTCAGCAGTAGCTGCCTCCAGATGGCCTGTGAGAAAGGGCAGCCCTGAAAGGCAGCTCCCCAAGGCAACAGCGGGCTGCAAGGCAGCGGGGAGCAATGTGGAGCTCTGGGCCTGCTGGGACTGAGGGGGGTGGGGCATGTCTGTGGGCAAAGGGGGAGGGGACTGGCCTGGGAGCCAAATTTTCAGAGAAAACTCACCAGTTCCTGTCAACTGAAAGAAATGTTTCATGCACACAGAAGGTCAGAATGTTATTTTTATAATATAAACCACCTGGCCTTCCCCTTCACCTCTGGTGCAGATGCCGGGCTGTGCTCAGGCCCTGGGATGCACCAAGCCCCCCTCCACCCCCCCTCCACCCACCCCCTGTGCTCAACTCCTTGAGGTTGGCCTTTCCTCTCTCTCCCCCACTTTCCCTGCTCTCTTCTCCTTTCCTTCCCCTCCCCTTCTCACGCCTCCCCTCCCCTTCCCTTCCCTCTGCTCTTTTCCACTCCTTTTCTTTTCTTTTCTTTTCTTTTCTTTTCTTTTCTTTTCTTTTCT